>VZRX01015077.1:0-10365 GCA_013398075.1 Notiomystis cincta
CCGCCGGCACCGCGGCCCGAGAGGGGACAGAGGCGCGGCCGCGGCCTCGGCCCCGCAGCGCGGGGACAGCACGCGGCCCGCGGGCAGCACGGAGCTGGCCTTGCCCCTTGTTGGGTACGGTTTGCGCTTTCCTGCCCGGCAGGGCACGGCCTGCGTTCCCCCTCTTTGCTCGGGAACTCGAGGGTTGCACTCTGGGCTTCCAAAGCTGGGGCTGTGGGTTGGGTTTTTTCCCTTTGGGTTGTTTTTTTTCCCCTTTGGGTTGTTTTTTTTTTTCCCTTTGGGTTGTTTTTTTTTCCCTTTAGGTTTTGCCTCGAACTAATATCCTAGTATAAATGATCGTGATATAAGTCTACGTAATACTGCAGCTTCAATGAAAAATAAAAGATTTAAAGAATGGTATTTTCAACTTTCTCTTCCACTGGCCTGAATATCCATTCCATGTGCCCACTGCACCCCAGTGCTTGGTGACTTCCTCTGTTCTTTCACCCTGACTGACTTTGGAGTCGATTTGCTGCTTTCCCTTTAAAGTTTTCTTTTCCTCACAAAATTCCACTATTTTTCCAGTGGTGGTAGTTATAATAATTATTATTATTATCATTTACATCATCATCCAAGCTAACTTTTCTCCATAGCATCATTTCAACTTACAGCCCTCTGTTTTTCTTAACAGTTGTTCTTTTATATTGCTACAGAGTGGCTACTCCTTCATCTGTAATAGGAATGTTTTGATTATGACCTTGTTATAGGATGTCTGACAAGATTTGTATTCGAGATGTCTGTAGGTACTGTGAAGCTGCATATGATAAAAAATAGTCTGTGCATAAAATGCTCACTTTTGAAAAGGAAAAAAAATCTTTTATAAAGTTGTTGTGCTTTGAGTAATCTTGGAAGTTTTTCTTATTAATGCCACTTAGGCAAGTTAGGTATATGTGGAAAAAATATGCCCATTAAAGCCTCTTTTGATACCTTTAATTATTAAACATCTTGTTTTTACTAGAGTTGACATCAAAGGTACTTAATCCTACAAACAGTTCTGCCCATGTTTAACTTTATACACTGACCATAACTTTGCAATTACATGTAATCTACAGCCTTTGGGAAACTGCTGCTCTGCTGTTAAAGCCCTTAAAAGTTTTGTTGTAAACTGTGTTTGTTTTAAATACTGTGTGTATATAGACTTGTGTGTGTCTGTAAAGTCACAGACATGCTTGGTTCTCCCCAGAATCAAGGCTGGAACACTACTGGGTGTAAAGTAGAAGCCTTGTGGCACAAAACTTCTTACCTTTAAAGCCATCACACACTTTAAGAGTGGAAAGGTTTAGTGGGCATTGATGTGTGCTCCAGGAACTGCAGTTTTTGTGTTTATATGAGATCACAAGCATGTTTTATGAGAGATATTTGCTTCAGATTTTAATATACAGAAATTACTTCTTTTTGGGCAAAGGTGTCTCAGTGATCTTTGAGATATTTTCCAGCCTTACTGAATCTGTAGTTCTGGGATTCTTATGTCAGCATTACTCTAATTGTGACTCTGTATAAATTGTTTTGAGCTTTCTTCATTTTTGTCTTTACCTTTCATTTTCTATTATCCTGACAACCATCCCAAGGAAGCACAGGCAATATCCTCCTTATTCTCTGTGCTGTTGTGTGCCACAGAAGTTCTGAAGAGAAAAGAGCTTTCCCCTCAACACAGAAATATACCTGTGTGACAGTTCAGGAGTGCTCAAGTGAGACAAGAAGGACAGGTGTGTGTTTTATGTAGGGGGGAAAGTTGCCTATGAAAAAGATCTATAAACCCCTGTTTCTCTGGTTTGCTGTAGCAGTTTCCCAGTGCTGTTCCTTGCACTGGTTCCCTGCCCCATGGGATGTTGCTGCAGATGCCAAAGAGAATTGAGACAGCACGTGGGAGAGCTGACCAGCTCCTCTTCTCTACAGAACACTTCCTTAAAGCACCTTATTAACCCCCTGCAGTGACATAAAGCTCTCAACCAAGAGTTCAGTGTGGCTGTATTTTTGCTTTATGCCCTGTGAAAAATGCAAGCTCACACTGGCTGAGAATGCTGTACTTGGCTACAGTGCTAGAAATCCACTGCCTAACTGAAGTTAGTCCAGGAAGGAAATCCTAGCTGTGCTGCAGACAGCCAGAGGTTACTGCTGACATCAGTAGCTTTGGGGATTCTCTTCTGTGGCCCTAGGGGCATTTGCTATTCCTGACAGATCACTGTAAAGTAATATTCTGATGGTATTAGTACAGCTTTACTTTGTTCTCAGACTGTTCAGAAACAGAAAACATCCAAGCAAATAAAACCCCAAAACGAAAGACAATCCTTGGTAGCTCAGTGGAAAGAACAAGTAAATTAAGTAGAAGTAGATTATGACTTTCTTGACTAACTTCAACTGCTTTTTGTCTTGTTTCCAAGGAGCAAATTAGCTGAGAAGTACAAAAGCAGGAATTCTGTAAACAAACAAAAAAATGTACTACACAAAGTACCATCCATCCTATTCCTACTTGTTCTCCCCACAGGCATTAACAGTTTTGGGTCTTTGCATGTGATGCCTGTTAACATTTTTCCTAATAACCTCACAGTCCTCTCTATTCATGTGCATGCAACCAAAAGAGCCAAGGAAATAAAGGCTACTGCTTGTTTCAGTCTAAGTTGTGATAAATGTGAAATGCTTGTAAAACTGGAAAACTTTCATTTGAATACAGGTTTTGTGGCTTTTCTAACTAAAACATTGTGTCCTTGGGATAGGCTTGCAAAGACCAGTTGGCCCACCTCTGTCAGCTCCTGAGGGTACAATGTTATACTAAGTTTATTTAAATAACTGAGAATTTTAGAAAGTAAATAGAGAAGTAAACACAAAGGATCAGGTACTCAAGATTAGCTTCCAAAATAAGAGTTACAGAAAAACTGTCTATTTAGGGAAAAGCAGCAACAACATCTCTTCTCTTTTATTAATTTTCTAAAATGTACCTATCAAAACTTTTTAAATATCCCCTTTAATCAAACTGTGTTAATTGAGAGATGAGCTATTCTGCAATTTTGCTTTGTGACAGCCATTTTTACATTATAACCCTGAGAAGATGCTGGTAAAGGAGTGTTGACAAAGATTATGATATGAGAAGTTTAAAAAATCCTCAACAAAACCTACATCTGCTATATTCTATTTCTGGCAGATTAATTATTAGAATAATCTTTCTTTTTAAAGAGAAAGAAAATCTGCATTTTAAGAATCAGCCAGCATAACATATTATCTGATACTTTTGGAATAATGAACAATAAGACACTGAGCAGGCTTGGACACTGCAGCAGAAAACATGTACTGATACAATGGAAGAGCCAAAAGAGAAAAAGAAGGAAAAAAAATGTTGGCATTAAATGCTGGAAAGGTCTCTGCTTCTCATCCACAGCGTAATAGCCCACACAATACACCAATTTTGAAGCAGTGCCTTTTCAATAGCAACACAACTTTCATTTTCACTGCAGGATGCCACAGGCAGCCCAGAGTTTGAAATGTGTATGCTGGTCACATGCAAACATGCCACAATGTGCTGGAAATCTGCCACTTGTTTATCATTTCCCATCTTGTGCATGGCACAGTCTCCACTATTTAATGCAGAGCTACTATTTTTTCCCATCTGTATCCAAATAAGTCTGGCCCTCCTGTTGATTAGTGCATGTAAAGCCTTCTCTGTGCCCTCCCTTCTAGCCAGCTCTGGGCTGTAAAGGTTTGCAGGTAAGAAGGCAGAGTCCAACAGTTTGAGCCTCAAATGTGATTACTCAGATGCCACTTCTGCTATCAGAAAGCACAAATCATCCTGTTTAGGGAAGAAAGCAGTGGAAGAGGCAAAGGGAGAAGTCTGTTGTGTTGTGATGCACACCCTGAGCACGTGTATGTGCACACACAGGCTCCAGACACAACACTGCTCCTGGTGCAAGGCTGTGGCTCCTTCCCTGCCACTCTGCTGCAGTTTGTACCATGTCTTCAGGTCCTTCCTGATCTCATGTCAACATTACTTCACACCAGCATCTCAACCGAGAGCACGGTCACACTCTACAAGGGAGGAATTCTCAGCTCCTGGCTGCTCTCTGCCATAGCAGAGATTTAAAACAGGCACACACCTTGCAGCAAACCTTCATGTTTTCCTAGTAAAATATGAGATCTCTTTAAAAAGGACCTAAAATTCACTATCCATCACATTTATATTTTAACACCTACACACTGTAGGTAGAGACCTCAGCCCATTAATCTTTCCAGAACGATGCTCTGACAAAGCAGTTTGGTTGTGAAAAACTCCAGCTATTTACAGAGCAAGATCAGGTTTTTTCCTTAGCAGCCCCATAGCCGTGAGAAAACGTTTGGCATAACCCTGGGAGTTTATTTAGCTTGCAAACACTGGCAATCCACTTTGAAACCAAAATGATGTCAATTAATAATTTAACATTCCACACTAATGTCATGCCTTGCATGCAAACCAGCTGAACCAACTTCCCCAGCAATGAGAGTTATGGCCTCTCTTCATTTACCCAATAATCACAATAAAATTCTCTTGAACAACAAACTATTTAACATTCAGAGTGACAACACACAAATGCACTGTAAACATAGTCACCAGCTATGGCACTTTAGTACATTGTCTTAGATTTTGGTTCAATCCTATGAATTTCCATGTATTTCTCCTGTATTTCCAAGTTGCTGCTTATATACCTGGCTGATCCTGCCTGATCTGAACCTTAAGTAATGAGCCAATCATCCTCACAACTTCAACACTGAAACAGAAACGAGCACACATGGGCACCCAGAGGAGTGTGGTGGATGCTGATGGAGCCAAAAGGCTTCGTAGTCTGTATTTTATCCCTGTACTCCCTTAAAAATTCTTCCTTTTGCACACAGGCCTTGGGCCCCAGAGCAGACATTAACCAGGTTCTCATACCGTTTCCAAAACTGCTGTATTTCGATGTGAGGTGTTCAAGACGAGGAGGAGGAGGAGCGGAAAGAAGAGGAGGAGGAGGAGGTGGTGGAGAAGCGTTTTGAAGGAGGTTGGGGCAGTCCCTGCTGCCGATCGCTCGGTAAATGACCTGTCAGCTTGATGCAAACGCTCTCCCTGCGAAGCCCCAGCTGGGGCGGGGGCAGGGATGGGGGAAAGCCGGGGAGGGAGAAGGAATCGCTCGACAGAAGTATTTTTAATGACCGCCAGGGCGAGGTCACCGCGGCGCAGGCTGACGGGAGCACCCGGGGGCAGGCACCTTCCTCCTCCTCCTCCTCCTCTGCTCCCCCTGCCCTTTCCTAAAGGAAGCCCCCAAAAGCACGATTAATAAACAAGGAGGCAGCGAGTGCCCCACGAGGTACAACTCGCGTGTTAGCTTTTGTTAGAGAATTAAAAAACCGGCCGAAGGAAATGTGGAACTCGATGGAAACAGCCACAGCCTTTCCAGGGGCGGACCAAAGGCAGATGAGTGTGAAACACGGGCAGGGAGGTTTACATGTGCTGAAGTACAACCTCAGCTGGTTGGGGGTGTTTTTACCACTCCTTTTTCTGTTGGCTTCCTCTTTTTCTTTCTCTCTTTTTTATTATTTTTTTTTTGGACAACTTCCTGCCTGCTTGTCATCAGAAGTAAGAATTATGTCTTTGCCTCTCTCAGATCTCAGTTAATTAGCCATCGCCCCAGCAGGCTCAAGGATTTAAATTCACAGTGAAACTCATTCTAATCAAAACTGCAGCAAACGGCGGGTTTTGTTTGACTTCAGCCTAAGAGTCAGTTATTGTATCACTGATGTACATACAGCATTACCAGCTGAGTGCTTTCAGCTCCCTCTATCAGTGTGAAATATTTAATCAGCACAAGGATCCAATCAGCACAGCAGAGGGGAAGCTAGTGTGTGCATTAATTTACTTGCAGTTGAAAAGCAGGAAAGCAGGTCAGAAACATACAACCTTCTCCCTTTCCCCCTCCTCCTTCCTCTCCCAAAAAATACACAGCACATCAGAAGATTTGGGGGGAGAGGGATTGAAAGCCACCAGATATGAATCCAGATAGGATAATCAGACAATAAATTAGTCACTCCTGCCAAAGAATGAAAAACACTGCCTGAAACAGAGGAGGGGAACAGCACACAGCACCACCCCAGACATGCCCCCCAAAATCCCTTCTCCAGTTAATTACATTGTATAATTGTTGTTTAATCTTTGACTCTTTTAAAGCTGGAAAGATGGCTGAATGATTACCCCTTCTGTGTATCTTAATTAAAAGGAAAGCACATGCCAGGAAATACTGAAACAGTCTTTCTATTAAGGTGCAAAATGATTTTGATTTTCTAACCTGCCACATTCTCTAGGAAAGGCTTCCTTTCACATTATTGGTATTAAAAATCTGGTTTAGAAGCATTCACAAGCTCTTCTGCACCTCAGCAATTTTATATCCTGCAGCACACAACAGCTAAACTTTTCCCCCTTGTGATTCTACCCTTGTGTTTCTTGCTTACTCTCCAAAGACAGTCAAGTTCCTTGTCTCCTTGATATGGTAATGACAATACCAACATGCCATTTTCTTTCATATACAACCTGAATGTTGCATGAACAAATTTGTTCAATCCTCCCAGCAAAACTACAGTGCAAAAATGTGACGACGGACCAAAAAAATCCCACCCCACTTTGTCAGTGAGTGACAAAACTCTCAGTGTGGCTGCTCTCCAGGACAGGGCAGCAAGGAAGAATTCACAGATCTGTGTAAAGAGAGACTTTCCCAAACTGGTAAATACTCCAACAATGGTAACTGTGGGCTCAGAAGTACACATATTCACTCAAGTGCAATTAGCCTTTAATTTCTGAACCCATTAAGCAGCTTGCTGACTGCAAAACCCAATGTGTTTTAAATGGCATTGCTTACTGGCAATCCTCTTGTCAAAGCTCAGAATTAGCTGCTTAGTGACATGTGAACAGCACTTTTTAACTAACATGGAGCAGGGAGGAAGAGGATGCTGTTTAATGAGAAAAGGCAGATTGATGTTATGGAACATTCTGGAAGTGCCTGTGCATCTCGAAGGAGAGGAGGAGGGGGAACAAGGGTTGTGGGTTTTTTAATAGCCTCACAAATAATCCCTCCTCCTTTCTCACTCTCAAACCATGCCAATGATCAAGGAAATAAGAACAAGGTGCTTGATTCACAGCTCACTCTCTTCTTCTTACATCAGATCAAGAAGGAGCAGTGTAACAGGGAGGGGGAGCCAATTTCTGCAGAGGAAACACATCTACGAGCTGGCATTTTGTCTCCTGCTCCTATTAATTACACCGGTTTTCTGTCAGAAACAAAGCTTTTAAAACTTGCAACAGAGTTACACGTGTGCCCACTCAGACAAATGCTGCATATTTGCATCCAGAAAGTTAAATATTATGTGTGTGGGATAAACTCCTCCCCAAAAAAATCTTCAAGGCAAGAGTAGCTGGTTTCCCATTTTCTTTGATGGATGGATCTCTATTCTTTCAAGCTAGAAATGTACAATAAGCTGTTAATAGTGAGACACAGCCTGTGCTGAAGCCCCAGTAATGACAGCAGTGAGATAAGGGGCACTGTATTCTGGAGCAAGTCTGCAAGGCTCTGACAGGCTTTTTTAAACCCCACACTTACCACAGAGGAAAATTATGGCTTGATCTCACTGGGAATAAAGCAGAAAGCACACAGGCAGGTGAGAGGAGGGTTTAACTGGCTCCAGGCTCTGTAACACGGGTCCTCCCATAGCCCCAAAGCCACAGTCACACTTTCCATTAGCAGCTCAAAAGTTACACTCCTACTGTTGCCACCTTCAGTTTCCCATGATTTACTTCATCCCAAGCATTCAGGAGGACTGCATTCATATGGTTTATTTGTTGGTGAAAACAAAACCAACTCTCTACAAACACACAAGAACACCCTGGGTGTACACTAACTATATAAACACTAATGTGCTTCTGATTTAAGTTTTGAGGAAACCAAGGCAGAGTGATTAAAGGCCAGCATGTGGAGACCCAGTACCTGCCCTAGAATAAACTAAATGTTTCCATTGTGGGAAACTCATTCATTATCACTGTAAGATGCAGGGCAGACATCTGCATTTCTAGAGTGGCATATTGTCATTTTCAGATAAAATGGAATCCAGACCCTTTCTAAATGGCATCAAGCTCACATTTCTTGATAACCTGCCTCCCTTTGTTTCAGTACTCTGCCTCACTCTTTTCTTCTCCTCTCCATGAATGCCATTAAAGTTTGCATTTTATGTGTCTAGAGCTCAGGGGCTTCTCATTTTTGCTTACAAAGACACTGCTTCCTATGAACAAGCACTGCAAAAAGAGATGCAACTGCATGCAGTCAGAAAAACTAACAATAAATTAGAGTTCCAGTTCCAAAGCCACTGTTTCCTAATTCACATTCTCTATGCCCCATTCCTCCCACCAGTCCCAACCCAACCCCCACTTCAACCTGATAATAATTTATTTGATTTCCCCCTCCTTCACCCCAGCTTAAAATCAAATTTGGGAATGCACATTTTCTTTGGAGTGGCAGGAAGAACCAGCAGTACAATAAACTGAGCCAAATCCTTTCCCCCCCCACTTTTTTCCTAGGTAACACATAATCCTCCTGAAATGAACAACTGTAACAGATACAAACTTCTCCTGGGATCAAACCATCACTTCCTCAGCACAGAAGTTAAGTGGTTGCACTTCCCTCGAGGGAAGGCAGACCTTCAGTGGTGAAGTATTCCCATCAGAAATTCTGGATAAATTGCAAAGAAAAGACAAAAAATCTCTGCCTTCTCTCCAGAGCTGGTGTAAACATTTCTGCAGCAATTCCACACACACATATTTGATCCCAAAGGCAGGAGCTTTTAGGATGACTCTGAAGGGATTAGTGTTTTTCAAGAGCAGGTATGTTTACATGCTACACTGAAACTGCTCAGAGCAACCTTTCAATTTTCCATCAGTCCCAAGTACAGTTTTGGTGGAAAAAAAACCCAAAGTAGGAGGGAAAATAAAGAGCCCAACTGAGTGCTTAGATCCAGGCACCTTCTCATTCCAAATGCAGGCTCTTGTGTCCACATGGACACTGCCAACAGACACAGGGCAGCAGACAGAGGAGCAGTCACCCCACTGCCCTGTCCCTGAGGCCAGGGGATCCCACCCTTCTTGGCAAGGGAATGGCAGTACATGAAGGAAGCTGATTTTCTCATGGAACACTTCCTTCAGAGGACAAAGATGAAGGAAACCTTGTGAACAGGTTTTTTTCAAAAGCCATCAGCAGTTAGCACACTTTACTAATGAAAACCCCTGTGGTTTGGTAGCACAAGGAGCAGGATCCTCCCAGCCCAGCCTCTAAATCTGCTTCTGGCTAAGCACACAGGACTGAGGTGGAATCAGAGCTGTTTTTCAGGACCTGGATAAATCCCTTTGCTGTAGGTTCCCAACTTGACAACGTGTTTTCCTCATTGAGGTATGAAGAAAAGGAGCTTGTTAGCACCCATTAAATGCTATTCATTTGTTATTAAAGACAAATTAAGTAATATGGTTTTATCTTAATCCCACAGGATTATGGCTGTCAAATCAAAGGTAGTGAACTGCAGCCCTGTTTATCTAATCTTGCCAGAAATATTTCCTCATGTCCTCCAAAGGAAACTTTATGGAGATGAAGATGAGACTTTACAGGTCCAAGCATTTTCCTGGGTGTATGTGGGCTTGAGCACGAAAAGAACTAAGCAGATGGCACAAACTTTATTTCATGTACTTTCCTTTCCACAGGTTGCATAAAAAGCAATCTACAGACCAAAAAATGTAGTAAAGCCCATGACCAGAAATGGGAAACACACAACTGGTAACTGCACCCCTAAAAAGTGATGCTACAAGTCTGAAGGAAGGTGTTCAAAGAAGCTGAAGGAATGGCAGAAGAGATGTACAGAGAGAAATTTCCCACAACAGAGCTCTTGCCATTCTGCTGTCAATGGAGAGAAAATAGTTGAAGTAGAAAACCTCTGAGAGATTCTCCTCCTGCATCATAAAAGAAAACTGTTTATTATAAAATAATAGAGTACTCAGAAAGGATCTGTGTATAGTCTGAAAGGATCTGTGTGTACACTCTGAAAGGATCTGTGTGTACTGTGAAAGGATCTGTGTACACTCAGGAAGGATCTGTGTGTACACTCTGAAAGGATCTGTGTACACTCAGAAAGGATCTGTGTGTACACTCAGGAAGGATCAGTGTGTACACTCTGAAAGGATCTGTGTGTACACTCTAAAAGGATCTGTGTGTACACTCTGAAAGGATCTGTGTGTACACTCAGGAAGGATCTGTGTACACTCAGGAAGGATCAGTGTGTACACTCAGAAAGGATCTGTGT
>VZRX01015083.1:0-31498 GCA_013398075.1 Notiomystis cincta
CTGTGGTGGATTTTTTTGGACAGCAGTAACAGGACACAGATGCAAAGCTTTGGAAGATTTTCCAGTAGCAGCAGCTGGCTCCTTGGCAGTCTCCTCAGGCAGTTGTGTTGATGCTTTGGAGTTGCCTCTGGGTCTGTCATGTAACAAGTCAGCTGATGACCTTCCTTCTATGTTTGGATGTCGTTTTTTTAGATACCATTGAAACACCTTATATTGGGAAATTGTGCATGGGTTTTGTACCCTTTTAAGATATATGTGTATATGTGATACCTACATATCATACATATAGTGGTGTATGTAAAATGATGCATATGTAATATACTTATGCGTAGAACTTTAAATTTCCATCTATTCAACAGTTTTTTACTCTAGGAAGTGCTTTGCAGAAAGTTGTTTGATTCTCATTAAACAACTTTATGAACTAATCACCCAAGTAAGTGGAACTAAAGACTGGTGCTACCATGAAGCCTGTTCTCACTGATGGAACTCACCAAAAATACCATTTCCTTTTGTACTGCCACCCTGTGAATAGTCAGCATAGTTAACAACCTCCCTTATTCCTCTGTGGATTTAATCTACTTGTCCATTTTAACAAGTTCTTTACTAGCTGCTGTGCTTTCCGTACATATAAAACTTCATATACATTCAGAAATTTCTTATAAGATTCCCAAATTTAAAAAAAAAAAGAAAAAAAGAAGAAGAAAAAAGGAATGGGGGAGGGCAGTGAACACATGGTCATGTTGTACCATGCCATATGTTGTAGTAAACTGGGTGTGTGAATTACCATATGTGGATTTTCTTATCTCTGGCCATTACATAACTTTGACATGAATGTCTAAATTGCCAGAGGAAAAGGCAGCAGGGTACATTTTTAGCTCATCTTTGACAAGACTTTCATTGAATGGTAATTTTTTTTTTCCAGGGCAACTAGGTATAAAAGGTAAGGATAGCATTAGAAGATATTTTTTGGTGCATTTAAGATTGTAAGAGTATTTATACCAGGCATTTTGAGGATCATACTGTACTGACTGAGCCTGCATTTCATCGCAGGTGTGAATTTTTGCCCACAGCTGTATCTCTGACTTTCAGGTAGGAAATTAAAAAAAATACTAATCTCTAACATCAGAATTATTTGTCCCAAAGGTTAGAAAAAATCCCACACTTTCATAAAGCTATTTAAAACTCAGTAATAAAATAAAATACACAAGAGATGTAATCTTTTTGGGTTTGCTTAAGAAAGACCCAGTATCATTTGCAACCATCTCACCTTTCTTCCATACCTCATGCACTCGTGTTGAGACAAACACGCTGCTGCTTTGTTTTCCTGTCTTTAGAGAGTTATTGCTCAGAAGCTGGGTCTGTTCCTAAGTGCTTCAAACCTGCATTCAGCTGTGCATGCTCCACCCAGCTCAGGTAGTGCCTTCTGCGAGGCTTGCAGGGCCTGAAGATTTAAAATAGGAATCTAGAATAGCAATGACATTTAGGCTGCAGGGCTTTTCATTAAATTAAAGGCACTGGGGAGACTCTAATAATAGGGATGAAGCTGAGAATGGGCAAAGTAGAATTTGATCAGATAGTGCTCTTGTAATTTGATTATGCTTATGTAAGGGAGAGCTGGGACCGAAAAGGGGACAAGAGGAGAAGAATCAATAAAGAGTAAGATGACATCAGGAAAGGTTTTTACTTCTACTGACTAGCTAGTAAGAGCTGAATAATGTAATTTTTATTCTCATATGAACTGACCTAAACTTTGGGGGTGATCTGGACTCACTGTACTGCAAGGCTGACATACTTCAGTTCTAATCCTGTTCTCCTTTTCATGCTTATGTTTTGGTAAATCTAAAAATAAATTGAACCTAAATCCTGTCTATGCAGGAATGAATATGAAAGATGTATCTCCTGCGCATGCAAATGATCTGGTAGAACATGTTTCCTGGACACGCTTTTTAGCTACCTTAGTGATCTGACTTGCTCAGAAGCAATGGTGGCACTAAAAAAGGGGATGTCTGTGAAGTTAAATGGGGGCTTGGATACCTCAGAAAATTCTGGGCATAGCTTCAGACACTGAAGGTATTTAGACTGTGCTCATGTTTCCCATTCATGAGGAAAGAAGCAGCATTTGAAGCACTCCAAAAAGAGTTTGAACATTATAACTACCATTCATGTATCCTTTGGATGGATGATTTGCTTTCCATAGGGGAACCTAAAGGCATACGCCTGTTGAGAAAAGCTTTCTGATTTTGTTGAGAATGAATGTAAGATAGTGCACAGTTTAAAAAAATAATTCTGTTAATGATAGTGCTGGACTCTGAAATTAAACTCAGCAGGTGGGAAGATGCCACTTGTATTTCAAAGGATACAGCAATTCCCCTGCAATCATCTGATGGAAAGCAGGCATGGAACTGCCTTCTCCTTGGTTAGCTCCATCTGTATTCTTTTGTAAAATGAAACACAGGGACAGAAACTTGAGTTTCTGATTCCTTTGATTAGCCACTTAACAGATATTTTTTGTTTTGTTTTTACTGCAAGGCTCTTTACTGGGGTTTATCCTGTGTCCAGCAAACACTATCACCAAATCCAAATATTTGATTGGATACATAATGATATCATCAATTCCACCTGGGGATGGTTTCAGATAAGTATTTTTGTATTGCTTTCATCTGGAAGAATCAACTTAAAACCCAGATATGGGATTCTACTGCACAATGCTTATATTCTCAAATTTTGCTGCAATATTTGTGGCTGCTTTTGAGACTCCACCTATTGTGGGAAATTGTACCTACTTACTATGTAAGACCCTTGTGACAAAATATGCAGCACAGGCCAATCAATTTGTCGTGCTTTTTAGTTTTTCCATTCAATGACTCACATCATGGGATGAAGTAATATGAAAAGTTTTATCAATTGATTAATTTTTAATTTGCCACAAAAAATTCAAATCAGGAAAGAGATAGAAAAATTTTGTTGTATTGAGCCTTACTCTGCATTTATAATACCTCTTGCTCGACTGTCTACCAGAGGAACAAATTTAATTTGAGTTGCAAAAAAATCATTTCTCACCATGTTTTGCAAAGTATTTTTAGCAGCAATTTTTAGTGCTTCAGTTTGCAACCTGAGTATTGTCTTGGCTCAGCCACAAAGCCACCAGACTTCAATCACGTACATTTTCTGTGATCTCCAAGAAAGAAATTCCTATATTCTTTATCAGTTTTGTTTAGGTGCAAAGGAATAATAAGATCCTGTGTTTCAAGCAAACCACTTCTGATATCTCATTGTTCTCTTATATTAGAAATTGATGCAAACCTTACTTCTTTAAGTGGTGATTTGTGAATGTATCTCCTCAGGACGTGGTAAAGTCTGTTATATCAGCAGCTTAAAAATCACTCAGAAGTGCTTACCAAACAACCAAGCAGTTCCTTAGTGAATATATTGATCTAGACAGAGTTTTATTACAACATGAAAAGTGTAGTTACTAAAACTAGTTCATGATTTGGGGCCAAAATAGATTTTGATTCTAATTCCAGTTAATTTGGGTTTCGGACAGGAAAGATATCCCTCGATGACTCTTTACTAGAGATTTTCAAAATTAAATTGGTGCTTTTCAATGCAGGTATGAATTCCTCTCTGGCTTTCAGGAGCCAGCAAATATCAAAGATTGCAAATGGATTAAATGCATAAATAGAGACTAAAACTAATGGCTGCTAATAATTATATTTACTGTTGTTTCAAGAAAGTAAATGGAAGGAGAGACAAAATACAAAGCTCCAATAGGTTGTGGAATCTTTCACAAAATTATTGTTTTGGTAAAAGATAACCACACCAAAAATCTGCCATATAATGTTAATAACCATGGTTAATCTAAGAGAACCTCATTCTGAAATTTAAATCCTGGAGCCCTTGTTAGATGCTTCCTAAACAAAACTTTCCATTCTGTCAACTAAATAAGTAATTTCGGTCCTTCCTGGACCTGACTTACCTGGCTGGATAGGGTTAGATTAATCTTTTTGTATTAATCTTTGTTTCAAGTATAATGTATCTTCTAAATGATCACCATCTGCTAATTACACATCTAATCAAAATGTCTAATGACTTTAGATACTCTAGACTATTTAGATTAGTTTGGCAGTGGTCAGCATAGCAGATTCATCCTAATCTTCTATAACGATGGTAAAGACATAAAACACAGTGCTATTGAAGAATAGGTTGGAAAAAACCCAAACAAAGTCTCCACTGTTATTAAAAGGTAGGCCAGTTCAATATGTACTGCCTTACCAAGTTTTTTCTCCAATTGGCACTGCAAATTATCAAGAATTTAATATAGAGAGTATTATATTTTACTTCTACAACAAGGATATGAATTGAAAGGTAAAGATTTAACATTTTCTATTACTGTAATTGCTGTGTACTGAATTCAAGTAAATTAACCTAACCAAGTAGAACCACTTTTTACTCTGGTCATATATCCTGTGATTTATAAATAAAAAACATTAAATCATTAACAATAATTAGCCACAGATAGTATTGCACAGTTCACAGCATCACTGTGCATTATTTCCTTGGTCTTGCAAAATTGTTGTCAAAGGAACATTCTGTAAAGGTTTGGAGGATGTATTCTTGTAAAACATTTATTTAAAAACTAGTTAGTCTCATTCATTACAAGAGACAATAACTCCTATTTGTTATTAATCTTAACTCTTAAGGGTATTTTTTTAAAGAAAAATATTTTTATTATATATAGTCTTATATCTGCTGTAGAAAAAACTAAGATGTCTAACAATAAAAATACCTAAAAATAAATTTTTGCTGAAAGTTTTGGCAGAAACAAGAGTACACAATGGGATTAAGAGGAAAACAGACAATTATTTTTGCCAATATATTCCATTTTCAATGATGGCTAAGTGGATAAAGAGAACAGTCATGAAGCACTCAGCCAGCTCAGTTTAGGATTTATCTTCCTAATGCACATTTAAGAATTATTAGATTTTGGCTTAGTAAAGCTAGATTTTAAAACTTGATTATACCAGCCTAGTCAATTTATTGGTGGTTTTTCCCAAAATGTACCTTATATGTTTGATAGACCAATACAAATGTCAATATTTTGCATTTAATCTGTTCTTAAAAACATACACATCACTTCTTACTCAGTAGCTAAAGGCAGTTCTTGTTGGGCTGTTATGAGCTGTAGTGTGTGTTGGTACATAGGGTATGTCATCTATCAAACAGATTTGCCCTTGCTGTTAGTTAGAGGTCTTTATTACATTTAGGGGTTTTTTTTATATATAAGACTTTGTAAGTGAAATCTTGGTTACACTGAAGTCAATGGCAAAACTCAGCTGACTTGAATTAGCCAGGATTTCACCCGTTGTTGAAGGATTTGAAAAATAAAAATAGCTGCCAGAAAGCAGATTTTTTTGAAAGTCAAATATAACAATGTCAGCAATTTAATTTTCAAAGTCTCAGAAATATTAAAGAATTATAGGAAAAAAATCTCCAATTTTTATTAGAGGGCTTCATTGTTTCATCAAAACTCTCCAGTCATTTTATTGTGCCCATTGGAATAAAGAACTTTACTGGCACTATGTACAGAGCTATTCCTGTACAAGCAGTCAAGAGATTTACTTAAAAAGACACCCTGGATGTGAGAAAAAGGTCCAACATATAAAGTGCACTATGCAGGGGCTTGCTTGTATCAACTCAATTCTTCTTCTTGAAGGAAAAAAAAATCTAAAAGGTAACAAATTCCTTGTAAAGTTGCTTCTATGCAGTAATGTGTCTTGAAATAGGAATTAAATACCATTTTCCCCCGTTGTGTTAAAATATGAATGCACTGCTCTTTTTAAATGTATGCAAAAATTACTCATTAATGAATATCAACTTTCTGTTCAGAGGCTTTTTTCACAGTTTGGAAATTTAGCACCTAAAATAGAAGTTTATAATGTGTCTGCTGATACAACATAATAGCACTGGCAGATGATATTATGATAATCAACCAAAGCTATTTATTGAGGGCTTTTTCAGTGCTGGAAATGGAGGAAGGCTGTTCATAGGAGGGAAAATGTGCTGGGAAGCCTGCAAAGGGTTGCCTCAGTGCTTTGAATGTAACACAACTCGATGCAGACAGCAATCTGTATTTTTATGTATTTAGTTCAGGCAGAAGCTTGCTCTCTCCCTGCGTTTTGATAAAGGCACTGAAAACAAAACAGGCAATAAAAATTTGATTTGGTTACTGTTCTCTCCTAAGGTTTGTGTGGAGAAGATTATGTACTCCAGTCAAAGCTAGTTTTTGGGTAAGCGTATGTGAATTATGTATTTACATCTCTAACAGTAACATTTTTAATATTTTTCAAGTTCTCTTTTAGTTGGTCTTTCATACATCAGTGTGCAGCCTGTCATTCCCTAAATCTTTGGGCCTAAAACTGAGTTTCTGGTATTTTTGTTACAAAGTCGGCATGAAAGTTAACATAATATGGAGTTGACTTTGCCAGCAAGGGTAGGTTTGTAGAGACTGGTAATGGTGTCCCATGGGTTATAGGAGGAAAACAGCAGAATTGCTGCCTGGCACACACCTGGAATACCTGGAATGTTACATTTCAGTGGGACTTTTGTCTGAGTGTAAATTAATGCCCAGTTTTTCCCACAGAAGTAAGGGTGAATTTAACACAGTAGGTCTTAAATATGAGTCACTAATGAGAATATGAGAGAGACTGGAAATTGGGTCTAAATCTTGCTGCACTGTTCCATCTTGATTAATAGAAGTATTTAATTTCAGTATCTGTAAGATTTATCAGAATGTTTTGATGAACTTTGCAACTCTGAACACCTGTCTGACTCCATTTTATTATATCTGTGATTCCAATAGTATTAATGTAAATTTGCACAGAAATACAAAAATATTAAAATTATGGTCTTCTTCTAGCAGCTTCCTTCTTTAGTTCTGGATAATGGAGAGTATATTTTTATCATTTAATGTTTCCACCTTTCTAGCAGTGGTATGTTGCTGACTCTGACTGCACATAAAGCTTTAATTAATCAGAAAGGGATATTGAAGGCCACCAGATTTCCAGCTTTTCATACCACTGTTTTGTTTTAATATTTTTGTAGAAGGATTTAAAACTTTTCTACAAAGATTTAGTGTGGGGTGATTTTTTTTTTCCCTGAGATTTGGAAAAATCCTAATTAAAAAAAAAAAGGTTTATAGCATTTAGTTTTGTACAATATAAAAGACAAAATGTTAGATATATTGGCTTATATATGTACATACATATATAAATACTTATTTATTATTTGGTACCCATATAGAAGTTGCATATAAAAGTAATAAAAATGCCATTGTGAATACACTACAAAGCACCAATAGTTTCTGGTCTCATGCAAGATTATTGACTCCTTTTCATCATTATTACATTAAATTTATAGTAAAAGCAGGGCACAGTAGATAACTAAAGCTTCACAGAATATGAGGATGAGGGACTGTTCCATATGTCTGCTTTTCCCTTTGGTATTTTCTTTTTTAAATAATGGGGGAGGAAGAAAAGGCAAACTATGCAAGCTTTTTCTGAAGATCTAAAATCTGACACTACTTGGAGGCTTTCTGTCGCTGTAGCTCCTGTGGAGGCTGCTGCTCTCTGATACCTTCCCTGTGGCTTTAGCATCTTAGCCTTGTTGCTCTAAGTCCTCCACTGCTTAATGATGTGTTGTTCATCTTGAAAGACTTCAAGAAATTGGTTGAAAATATGGGGAGAGAAATTTGCAAAGTTCAAGACAAGGTACAGCCTTATTCCTGAGTGTGGATAAGCACCCATAAATGCAGAGGAACTTGTGTTCAGTGGCTGATAAGGCCACGTTTCAGGTCTGATCTCTTGTGTTTTCCTGCTTTACTGCTTCCCATACAAAATTTCTCCATTCAAACAAGGTAGAAACTTGTATGCATCTAACTTTTTTTTTTTTAATCATCATAAAAGTAAAACCCCTAGGGTGAAAAGTAATTTTTCCTTTGAAAAAAAAAAAAAAGGCTTAACAGCTGGGAAATTGGAAAAGTGAGTGGAAAAAAAAGAGTTTAGCTCAATTAACTACTGTCATTCAGTGGCTTCCTCCTGGGATAGCTTCATTTCTTTATTCTATTGTGTAGACGTAATTCCATTGTCATGAAAGAGAACAGATGAAAGGAGCTAAAGAAGTCTTAACTACAGCAAATCTAGTATATTAATTTTCCAAATTCTACCAGAAGAAAAGGGTGCTGTTTCTGTCCTGTGGCTTTTGCTTAGAAAGCAGTTCCTACCTCAAACCTCTGAGCATCGATCATGCTCCTTGCCTCGGACAGATGTGACTTCCACAAGACACTCATAAGCCTCTACAGATTTTGAAGGTTTCTAGGATTCCTGGGTAAAATAAAGAACACTTTTGAATGTACTTTCATAACACATATGCAGCAAATAAAAGTTGACTGCTGGAATATCTAGATTTCAAATGTTTAACTAGTGCTGTTGTTAATAAGGAAAATCAGTGAAGGGGTTCCTTGTGAGCCTATAACTTAACAGTTCATGCAGTGTCTGGTCTTTAGGTTAAGGGTATTATTCCTCTGTGGAAATGTAGCCATGTACCTGCATCTTGCAGAGGCATCTGCAGACTCAGAACTTGGAGATTATTCTTACTTTCTGCACTCTTAGGTTGTGTGAGCCTTCCCAAGTTCAGGACAAAAGACTGTCTTTGACTCTCTTGGCTTGCCTGTATTTTGATATGCTCTTCAGGTAGGATTTCCATATGTTCCTTTAAGTTATTCTTTCCCCCAGCCATATGTGAAAAGTATCTGTTGGCTTTGGCAGTGAGATTGTGTCTGTTGAAACAGTGATTGCTGTGTAACTCTTTCTTCACTGCAGAGCTTTTAAAATGTGCAGCTTATGCCCTGGCCAAATTCCCAAACTGAGTGTTCCCTGCTTCTCTCATGTGCAAGACCTGATGAAAGGTAGCTGGGAGTTAGAAGTTTGTGTGGGAAAGCAGATAGACTTCGCAGTGTGGAATTCATTAGACCCAGAATTGTTTGAAGCAGGGCTTAATGATGGTCCCCCATGTGCCAGAAGTGTTTAGGCTTGGTAAAAGTGCCTGCTGAAATCACACCACATGATCCAAGTAATTCCATACACATTGAGTGAGGCAAGGAAAAATAAAAGAGGAATTGCTATAGTTTGGTAATTAAGGCATTCATTCATACAGGACATCCAAAGTCAAGTCCTTTGTCCCTTCTCTTATGAATATTGAATGACTTACATGTAGTGAAATAGCTTCAGCAATTCCACTACAAAACACTTCACAGATTGGTATATAGGGCACTCCTTTGGGATGTGGAAAAACGTGGTTCAGGATCTTAGAGCATATCAGCTATAACAGGGATCTGAAACAGGTCTCTCACCTAACCACTCTGCTTTCAGGTGTGGTCGAGTGAATAGACTGGACAACATTTCCTCTCTTATTATTAAAGCCATCCTCTACATAAAATGTACTGGCAAGATGAGAGAGTACAATAATTATTTTCTTCTCCCACTGAAAGATGGAATAGTTGAGTGGCTTCATGTTAAAACCTGTACTCGGTGTACAGTTAACTGTCATTACTGGATGTGCAATCGCAGTGGAAAACAGTGAGAATGTCATGCTTGCTCAGTGCTGGGATAATAATAACCCAAGCACAATGGCCAGTGAGCTTTAGTGTAGGCAGAAATTAAAATATCTCATGCTGTCTAAATAAGTGATAAAGGCTGCATTTAAAAGGAGACTCCAAGTAATGTAAGATTCATGAACAGTTTTATGTCTGTTGGAGGCAATGAGGTAAACCTTAGCCAATGCTGGAGTCCCATATAGATGCAGCAAAATAAAAACCCCTGGATCTGAAGAATATTAGCAACACTCTGTGGTTGACTGGATATTAACTGCAGCTCTACCTAGAAAAATAGAAAGTATGAGTGTTGGTTGTATGCAGTCTTTTGCATGCCATGATCCATGTGGGATGGTTGCCAATTACTGTCATTAATTTAGTCCGTTTATTTTCCTTTGTAGTCTACAGTGAAGAGATAAAATGCTGGTTATGAATAGCATGCATAATGAGGAAATAAAACACTTAATCCCATACAAAAATAATTGTGTATGGCGCAATTTTGAGATTAGATTGCAGTCTGAAGCTTTTAAGAGTAAATGCACCTCAAACTTTTCAACTGCTTTTTTGAGGAAATTGGAAATTTCAGTTCTCTGTTGTCTTGCAGTGATACAGATAATGTACATTGAAGAGAAAATAGGGGAATAATAGTTATAGTTGCATCAGTTCTTGCTTTTGAGATATGTGCATTTATAGGGCACATTTGACATTTCTTCTGTTCTTAGAGTGGGACTTTATTACTCAAAATGTTTAAATATAAAATGTCAAAAATGTTTTCCTTCTTTCAGTTTTCACAGATGTTCTTTATTTTAAAATAAATATCAAAGATACTTTGAGCCAAATTCCCCTCTCCAGTTATATCCAACCAAGTCTGCCAGTTTCAGCACACTTGCTTAGGTATGTCTGGTCATGATTTTCTCTCCCCTCATATTTTCCCGCCTATTCTCACTTCATATGCTTCAGTAAAGGCTAACTTCCATACCTGATGTTGGATACCTTTAGCTTAATCCCATGTTACTTCATCTCCCAAGCTGCTTTTTTTTTTTTTTTTTCTGGAGTTTTTAGAGAAGCAAACTTTGATCTTTATTTACAATTGAGAAAAAAAAAACAGATTAAAGAAAAGCAATGTTAGAGTTGCTGTAAGGAGATTTTATAGAAATAACTAAGCTTCAAGGAAGAAGGAGGCTGGTTTTTTTTTTCTTTTCTACCATGGGCAGATAATGTGAGTGAAAACTGCAGCTTTCATGTACACAGTCATGCTTTACCATATGTCAGTTTCTCATATGCTACCATATGTTTTATCAAATACAGGGTAGTCTTTCTGCAAATGTAGCCTTACATTGTGCCTTCATTATTAGAAATCAGTATGTCTAATGTGGAGACTTCTGGCTGAAGATACCTTAGTGGAAAGCCTTTCGTAAGACAAGGGACGAGACAGTTTTATGTTTTTCTTCACCAGTTTTCACAAGGAAACTACGGCTTCCTATTAGCTATTTTTCTGTAAATAACACCTTTTTGTTTTGTGGCAGAGCAGATGTGTTTTTCAGGTAATATGTTAGATTGAAATATACTCTCAATGCTTAAGATGTGATTATCTCAGGATTTAAAAGCTCTTAAGCTGTGGCAACATTATATCATATTAAATGATTTAAGCAGCCTTTACTTTTAAATGTGTTTTTGACCTTGTTCAAGAGCGCTGTTTACTTCAGTGGAGCAAACATTACACTGGCGTTGAAAACATTCAGAATTAGCATTACCTTAAATTTATTCATACTTTAAGCATCTTGGAAGGGTTGAGTTTGAAAACTATAGCAGTAGCCTAGAACCTTTTGTTGGAAGAAAAAATGTACTAGGAGCCTGATCAAAGCCAGTTTTCACAGTCTCTTTACATCACACCAAACTTACCAAAGTCAGTTGTCTTTAGTTGTTTCTCTACTAAACACTTCTACTAGAAAAATAAAAAAGTTCTTCCTACCTACTGCTTCCTACTAGTAAACCAAGAGGTTTTACTTCCCTGTAAGTGGTATGCAGAGTAAGCAGTGCAGCCCGTATGAAAGGAGGCACAGCATCCTTTTCCTAGGAATTGTGTGCCCAGGAAGCTCCAAATCCATGCCTGTTGGTCCTATACATCAAGTGGTGCAAACCCATCTGATAGATACATCTATAGATATAGATATAGATATAGATTTGAAATAATGCCAGTTCCAGAGCATTCTGCCCAGTTTACAGTAAAAAACCCCAAGTATCTATAACACATCTGGAAGATGACTGGTCAGATAGATGTGGAAACTTGGAAAGGAAAAAGTTAAGGCAGAGATGATGAAATTAAACAAAGCATGAACATTTAGGTCAGAAGGTGATGAGTTTGCTGTTCTAGTCCTTAATAACATCCTTACTTGTTTGATACATGCTTTCTTTTCTCTGGCTGAATCTCTTCTGCACTCTCCTTAAATGCTGTGATCAACCCTGCCTAAACAAGGCCACTTTTCAGTGATTAGCTTTTTGTAGGAAACACTTGCCAGTAATCACAGTTAGAGTTCTTTCTCCCTCACCCAGCTTTAAACACAAGTTCTTTCTGATCCTTTTGCATAGATGGTTTCCACCTGCATAGAGACAGACCTTCTGCCAGCAAATCCTACTAAGGCTGATTACAAATCTCCATTGCACTCATTGTCTATGAAAACTTTTTTTGTGAGCTAATTTGGCTCGTGTTTTATTTTTACAGTCTCTGTGCCTCAGTGCCACTCTGGCTGTTCCTTTGTCATAGAATCATAGAATGGTCTGGGTTGGAAGGGATCTTGAAGATCGTTTTGTTCACCTCTGGGAATTGACCTGTGGGCAGGGGCAAGTTCCAGTAGACCAAGTTGCTCAGAACCCCATCCAACCCAGCCTTGAACACTTCCAGGGATGGGGCATCCACAGCTTCTCTGTACAACCTTTGCCAGTGCCTCACCAGCCTCACAGTAAATAATTTTTTTTCTAGCATCTAATCTAAACCTATATAGAAAGATTATGACTGTAAGGTGACATGTATGATTAGCATTTTTATTTTGAAATATATCTAGGTTTTCCTTGATCTCTAATGCCATAAGAAAAGTATGAATTTTTAAATTATTACCACTCATTATTCATTTTTCATGATCATTTGACTTTTGAAATCTGTAATTGGTTTATCAATGACATACAGATTATAACTTGAAAGAGAAGCACCTCTAAGATTATCAAAGATGACAAGTGTTTAAAAAATTGATAAGCAAGTTTAATCACCTGCTTTATTAAGTAGAAACAGAAATTAATCTGTAGAGATGTTTACATGTAAAAAGAGCAAGTCAATTGCTCAGTGAATTTTTTTTCTGATTATAACAAATCTGTTTCGAAATGAAGCCGTTTCTTTGGCTGTCTATCTCCCAGTTGCACAGAAGGGTAGTGATTAGTACAATGAGATAAATCAAACAGTAGAGAAAATGTGCCATTTCCAAATTACTGCCAATTAATTTTACTTCTTTCTGAGTTACGGGGTCTCCTGGATTCCTATAAAAATCCTTTTTATAAGCTTAATGGTCAAAATCAAGATTCAGTGACTTATAATACAATTAATCATCAGTTTCTAACTCCCTGCTGAGTGATAAACATGAAGAGAAAAGCTTTTTCTTGTTTTTCAACTTAGCAGACTTACCTTTCCCACTTTTTCAAGCTGTCGTTGCCAAACTCTCAAAGTTCCACAGGTAACCAGGGTTATTTCTTGGGAGCATTCAGATCAGAGGCAACTTAAATAAGCACTGGTGACCATACAGAAAATATGGTGTTATTAGTTGTGACAACTTAACTCTGAATGCATTTTTGATGCTTTTTGGAATGAATGGTTCTGGACCTTTTAAAATATTGTGATGTCATGCAAACAAAATCATCCTTGTTAATGCTTTTTAGATTGTCTTCTAATCTTTATTATCCAGATCCCAAATAATTTATCTTCTAATATATTTTTTTTTTTTTTGCTATTACTGAAAGTAAAAAAATGAATAGTAATTTTATTATTGAAAGATTCATCAAGGTGTGAAGTTTGCAAACCTCACCTTTCATTGGCTTGGCTTTCTATATGCATATGCCATATACCTCCCAAACTTGATTTCTATTTATAAGCTTGCTAAATTTTCAACTTGTACTTGCAGTTTTGTCTTACTTTTAGGCTTCTACAAAGCAGACAGCTCCCTGGATCAGAAGTGTTGTATTACATGCATCAGGCAGCATTAAGACCAGACAATTAAGTGCTGCTGAGTAGAATCTCTTCTTTATAATTACACACCAACATCTTTCTAATCCCTTCAAGTAATGAGTCTGATGATTATTTTGCATTTATACTATACCTATAAAAATACACTGTTGTTCCTAAGCCTCTCTACATGCTTTGTTTTTTATATGGCATTCTTGACTGTCACTTGTGTCCTGTCAGAGAGAAGAATTTCACCAAGATTGAGAGGACTGTGAGAGTGGCTCCCAGGTCCTCTAATATCTCTTTGAAAATTTATATATCAAGTTTAGGGAAATAGCATGCAAGTTACTGAGAGCAGCCAGAGTAAAAGCTTTTTTTTTTTTTTTTTTTTTGAGAGAAGACAAAGTCTCCATGTTTTTAAGTTTGAAGAGGCAGATAAGGAGAAAACATCATCAAAATAAAGAATTAAGAGAATTGTTATGGTGTGGAAATGCATCTAGTCTTAAAAATTAGTAACAGGTGGATCAGAGTTGCTAAGTGAATGGGAAATTAGTAGTTGGTGGGGGGTGGGGTTACTTTTTTTGTTTTGAATTTTTTTTAATGTGAGTTTGATTTCTGGAATAGAGCTTCATGCTGATACATTGTGATTAGTTGATACTTCTGCTCAGAGCTTGAATCACTGTCATTTATAAAAAGCTCTGCAGGGAGCACTAAGCCTCTGGTCTTAGGCATTTACCCAGTATCCCCAGGAAACCAAAGCTCAGGCTCCAGAACCCAGGCCTTAATTACACAAGATACTTCCGTGAGCAAACTGAAGGTATGTCAAGGAATATTTTAGAATTCAAGAGTAGGTTAAACTATTGGAGGAGACACAGTTTTAGATCCCTTCAGTGCACTCTGCATTAATCACTTCTAATTCTCTACCTTTCCCCTGCCCTGAAGACTCTCTGATGTACTCTGGGATATCCTAGGTTTTGCTGTGTTTCTTTACCTGTATCTGCTGTCTTATTTGCTACTTTCATAACCTTTTATAAGTTTCAATCTTTCTGTTGTTGTCTTCTTCCAAGTTTCTACTGAAAGGTATTTTCTGATGAAAATCAGAAAGAGGACAGTACCAGGTCACATATCAGGCTATTAAAGCTCTTGTTCTCTTAGCTTTGTATGTTACAATTAAAGAATGCCTGTTTAAACAAACAAACAAACAAAAACCCCAACATAAACAAAACCAACTGACCAAACCACTAGCTTATATATATATATATATATATTCAAAATATATTCAAAATTGGTCAGTGATGACTAGCATGGATCTCTGTGTCAATGGAATCAATTCATGATTCAAGTATTGTAAAATAACATTTCATGCAAGATTAATGTAGTTTTTAAAACTACTTTTTAAAGGGTTTAGCACAATTGTTTTCTCTTATCCTTAATGGATGAAAGGAAACTTCATCATGGTTAATGTGAAATAATGACAGGCAATGACAAAAATACTTATGCTTTCTAAGGGTTTAGCAATATGATTCTTGATAGCTCTGCTTCCTGTAGTGCTTTAGTGCTTAATTATGGGAGGATTTATCCACAGTAGATATTGACTACTACTATTTTTCCATGCAAAAGAATAATACGATACAATTAACTCCTTACCCTGATCTTTTCTCTCCCTTAGTAATTTTCTGGATTTACTTACAGAAGTAAAACCAAAAGCAGTGAAAATGGGTTTGGGGTTTGTCTGTTTCATAGTTTTACAACATAACCTAGGTATGCAATTCTTTATTCTGAGATTTTGGTCACCATTGCTTTGCACTGTGACATATTCTGCAACATCAGCAGAATATATCTAAACTAAAAGAGAACAGGTCATAAAATTAGATGTGAACATATAAAGTAGAGAGAGAGGAGGAGTGCAATATCAGGTACACTGGAAAATCACACATACTGCGCAACAAACACAAAATATGCAGCATGTTACATACAAACCACTTTCAAAATTGTGGGTCTCTTTGTATGAGTAAAGTTTTGAACTCATAAAAACATTCCTTTTCAGGCATGTTCTTAGTTCTTCAACTTTATTTATTGGAATTTAAATGTATTGTACAAGTACAAATCTTTTTATAGACCCTGCAACAGATGGTCAAACACCATGCTTACCTACAATTATATCCAAAATTAGTGTGGTTGGTTATATCATCAAAGACAATAAAGGAACAAATGTTCACAAATAAATTTGAACCATTAAAGGTCCAACCTACTCTGCAGCACTGCAGTTGGCCATGTGAACTCCAGAACATGCACTTAGTGCTTATAAGCTCTGGAAAGTCTGCCAGGTGAAGAGAGGGGTTAGAGTGCCTCCCAGCTGAAACAATTCATTGGTTTGTGTAGATGTGGTTTAATAGCATCAGCTAAAATAATGCAGTATTCATTTTTTTAAATCATAGCTTTTAAAAAGCTTCTTTCTAAAGCAGAGTTTTTGAAATCTGTAAAGTACAACAAAACCTAAAATCATAAAATACTAAATCTTTTCATTTGAATAGGGAAAAATGGCTTTAGAGAAACCACAATAACTGTGTCTTTTGGTTTTGGAAAAGAGTCAGTAAGTCAATTATTTGTTCAGTTCTATTTGCAGCAACAGAGAATAGGCCTAAATTCCATATGGCTGCAGAGGGAAATGCTGCTTCAAAGGTGGCCCAGAGATATTTCATGACAGCCTTTCCAACAGGTAGTTAGGATATTCAGAGTTGGCCTGATTAGGGGGAATTTACACAGTCAACCTGGGACTTAATGACACCTACATCAGTCTGTGGAGAAAGTGTAAAAGGAGGTGGCTACAGCAGCCCTCAACTTTTCCCGAGTAATTCCTCCCAAGGTTATTACAGGTTGGTTGGCTGATAAAAGGATGCCTTGCATTTCACCTCTCTGCTGCAGACTCAGTCAAACCGTGCTGCTCCTGTTCCGGTTATCTGGTACCGTAGGCAGATAAAAGTATTCTCCTGGATATCTTCCTTTCAACACCAGCAATAGAGCTTCCATTGTTGCTCTAAATCAAATCACACTCAATCTTGAAACCTTCATTCACACAGGTACAGATTAGACTTGACCCATTGTTTTGGCTTTTTAAGCACTTGCCTTTGTATCTATTGTCTGTCAAGTTTTTCAGAGTTATTCAGTATCAGTTCCCTGAAGTGGCTCGTTAAAATTTTTGTGTGTTTGTGTGTCTGACTTGGAGAGAATGGAACCCAAGAGAAATACTTTCATATTACCTTTTAAAGTAAGCACAGAATAAGAAATTAACTGCTTAGTCTTCCTCTTTGTCTATATGTATTACAAGTCCCCCAGCAGCAAGGTTTGATTTTTATTGTTTGTTTGATATTTATTGTTCATAGTTGATATTTGGTAAAATATTTTACAATACAAACTTATTGATTCCATACTTCAAAACTTCCTTGGAATGCATAATGGTTTTGACTGGTTTGCAATTATTTGAAGATTTTCAAATACCATGAAAATTAACAGGACTGCTTTGAAAAACATCATTAGAAATAATATATACCCTTTTAACAAAGCTATTGTTTACTATTTGTGATGTTGTTTATATCATTTTAGCCTTCAGCACCACTAGTTGAATTGCAGGTGAACCTAACTTTCACTGTTGCTTTCATTATATATTTATATATATTCTTCATTTACATACAGTAGAAAAAAGAAAGCTAATTGAGGAGTGGGGAGGGAAATCTCTTTCTCTCCTTCCTTTGGGGAGGAATAACCAAGATGCTGGTACTAATTCTAACCGGTATGGAGCACATGCTAGATTATTCTGTATGCATGTTTGCCAGTGTCATTATCATCAGCACTGGTGTCACTGTCTCTGTGTGAGAATTAGAATGAGAGTGGGTACAAGAAAGGCAGAGGGCATGTATGGCAAATAACTCCATCTTATCTGACAAATGAAAGCTCCCAATTTTTCAGAAACATGACAAGAGAGATTTGGTGGAAATAGTCTGATGGAATGAATCAGGAAGATAATTTTTGAGTACAGATATTCTTAAAGGATAAAATGGACCTACTAGGCTTGAAATGGTGACTCTAGCCTGAATCTCCTCTACCCAAAAGTTGTGCAAAGCACTGAAAAGCATCAGATGGGAATGTCCACCAAAACCCAGCTGAGAAGTGCTGCAGAGTTTCTTGTCCCTCCCTCTTTACTGGCTGGCATGGCTCCATCAGGTCTCTTGCATGCACAGTCTGCTATCCTGTGGTGGTGATGGAAAACAGAACCTGGATAGTTATGTTGTTCCCTGTGTGATCCTTCAGAGCTTATTCACAATCCTTTGTATTTCATGTGACAGCAGAGGCGAGCACTGCTTTGCTAATGGAATAACACTGATGAATTCAGTAACAGAAGCTTTGCAGAACAAAAAACAGCAGTTAGTTAATCTGTGATTGTGACCACATTCATCATTGGACTCCAACTCCTTAATAGTCTACAGCCATTTATAGTCAGGTCGTTCCATGATAATAAAATGCCACGTGCATTTATTAAATTGTTTCTTTGCACAATTTGTAAGCCTCAAATTTCTGGAGGGGCCACGTATTCAAATGTAAATTTAAGGCTATAATCCCCAAATGGTTTGCTGTGATTTCTAAACTCGTGAGGCAACTGGATTGATTTGCCTTTTCCAAGTGAAAAGCAGAATGCTTTCCTGTTGTTTGAACTGAGACCAAAAGATTCTTGTCTGTTCCATCTGCATTTCACCCTACTACAATTTCAGATGTTATTAGAGTATACATGAATAACATGTAGATGTTATTCAGAGTATACATGTCATTAGCCATGGAGGATTATGGAACTGCATCAGAATATGCAATAATTGTGTGGCTTGTACTGCTCCATGTTGCTGCAAATGAATAAGTGAGAGGTTTCTGAAATCAAAGCTTAAAAAACCTTAAAAAAGGGAAGGTGGAGAGGAGAACCATATGGATGCAATTATAGGTCCTATCAACAGTTTTAATCTGTTAGCAATATTGCTACTGGTAAACCACTCTAAAATTAAAAAAAAAAAATCATACCTAGTGGACTGTTCTGAAAACACAATTTCATAGTGTTAATTATGTGATAGTGGGTCTGGATGCTTAAAGTGTATTATATTTCAGAAAGCTTCAACAAAGCATGTGTTTAGTAAAGGGGATCTGGCCCATCCTAAGTAGTCCATGATTGTTTAGCTAAAGTCCTTCTAGAAACGTCTGCTTTTTTATTTAGAAAATTACTCATGAATATGAGATTACTTCAATATTTATTGCCTTAATTAGGAAAGGATATGAGCAGAAAGGTTTCTCAGGGACTGTTGCTAACCTCTGAAATGTTGCAAAGGATACATAACCCCAAATATAGAGCTTTTTCTTTGTTCTCTCTCACACATGCAGGCAAACAAGTGTACACAGACACCCCACTCCCACTCTTTGTCCTTCTCATTTCATTTCTCTGTGCTCTCTTTTATAGCTATGGTAATCTGCCCAGCAGTCAGTATTCCCCATGCAGGCTGGATGAATTCTCAGAGAGACAGAGAAGCTTGCATTCCAGCTGTACTGCTGTGGCAGTGGTTTTGTTGTCATTTTTAAAGGGTTTGTTTGCTTTCAGTTTGGTTTTGTGTTATCTTTTTTTTTTTTTTTTTTAACATGATCCACTGGAAAATGTATTTGGAGTGAAAAGCAACCTGTAATGATGTTCTGTTGAAAGAACTGATGCTTGGCTTGCTGAAAACCAGAAGGAAAATAATGACACAAAAATTGCCCTTGTTCAGGAGCAGTAAGCAAAGATTATATATAATTGGACAGTTATGAATCAATGAAACTGCATAGTTTTTCATGCAACTTGGCAAAATTTCAAGCTCCCTATGTATAAGAAATCAGGATGAGAATACTTCTAGAAAAAAACTATTAATTTCTTTAACTTTATATGTTCTGGGTTGAAACACAGTAACTTTGATCTTTCCATTTGAAATGTATTCCATTTCAGTCCTGAAGCTTTTCTGAAATATGATGGAAAAAGCTTTACTTTCCTTTTCAAGGAGAGCAGCACTAAATTTAAACATCTATTTCATAAGTATATAGGGGAAGAAATAATTGTGAATCACCAGATTTTGCTGTTGTATATTCTGCAGTTTCTTGGATCCCTTGTTAGAATCAGAGTCTGGAAAATAAATTGTTCCTAGCTTCAATTTTCTAATATAGTATGGATTTCTGTTTCAGGGTCTTCTGCTACTTTTCTTTCTCTTGTTCTACATTCTGCACATCTTTTCAATATTCTTTCCATAGTCCTTGGATCTTTTGATGTCCTCCTATTGGATAGGTATTTCACATTCCTCTAGTGATGCTGATTCTTGAATTTGATGGGTATGACTTTGCAGCTGTGAATTTCGTTAGATAATAATGAGGTTTATTTTTATCCAACTGTTCCCATTTTTTATCACAATTCTTGCATTATTTAGATGGTTTATATTTTCTGGATATATTGTCCTGCTGAAGTATCTGGAATAGAAGCATAGATTAATTATTTTAAAATCTGTATTCAGATTATTATAGAAAAGTGCTATGAAGCAGGAAGGTAATGCAAAAGGTGTGAGAAAAAGACATCCTTGAAAAGTGTATTCTGAGAGAATGGTCTTGACTGGAAAGACAGACATCAGCAGTGGAGGAGTGAGCTACAACAACTTATTTTCAAGTTGTGGAGATTCAGTTACGATATGGATCAAAGAAAACTATTTCTTTGAAGAACAGTGGATGGGGAATTACTGACAAGAGAGTATCCTGCTGAAAAGAAATTCAATAGTCATGATGATCTCTAATGAATTTATAGATGAGGGACAAATCTTGAGATACTTTACATACCAGGAAGAAGGCAAAGTTCTCTCTCCGAAGGGAGTTGCAAGTAGAGGAGCTTGCTCTGGAGATTTCTCTCACTCTTCACATCAGTGCAAATTACCAGGGAGAAAAAGAAGAAATTACAAATACTAGGAGACTTGTCAAGGATGTAATGTGGAAATTTAGAGAGACTTTGGGAAGGGACAGGGAACTTCTATTCCTTCTTATCCTCAGTAGCAACATATCATAACCCTAACCCTCTGCTGTGTTGACACTACAGTTTTCTCCCTCACAACTCTTGCAAGTAAATTTTATTCAAGCTTTTAATTGATATTTTGAAGTGAGTTCTTTCAATCATATTTTAGTTCACTTTTGAAAGATTCATGCACACTTGTACAAATCTGGACAAGTACTGTGTGCTTCTTCATTTAGTATATGTAAATGGCTACATGAAATTTCAAATAGGACACCACAGTATCCAAATCTCTGAACAACTCAGAGATGTAAAATCATTTACAGGATGATGTGGAGAACATTGTCCACGAAAACATTGTAATTCAGTGAAAACTGGATTCAAATACTTGAAACTGCAAATTTCAAAGCTAAACAACATGATTGGAAGTTGAATGCCATGAGAACAGACTAATAAATAATATTGAGCCCACTAGTTCCAGGAGTAGGACCATGTTTGAATCTCATGCACATTATTTAATAGTTAATAATATAGTCCAACTTTAGGAAATAAGGTCTAATCATGACAATTTTTATTAGTGCTAAAAGGTGAGAAACACACACATAGAGATATACACATATGTCACAGGCTATTCTTCCAAAACCCAGGTGGATGGTGCAACTACTTTCTTTTCTCCTCATCAAAAACCTTTGTGCTGGATGCATTTTCCTCTTTCTTGAATTCATTTGGTCTTGGTTTGTGATCTACTAGAGAAATTTGTGTTGCAGTGAGATTTGCTTTCTTATTCATTTGTTTATTATTGGCCTAGATAAGGTTGGTTATTCTCGTTGTTGTCTTCTGCATCAAACAGGCAAATAGACCTGTCATCTCTAGTAACATCACATGGGGCAAAAAAAGGGTGTGGATAAGAAATTTCCTCCTACTTTTTTCTGTACCAACATGGACAAGGAGAGGCCTTGTGGAGAATATTTTTATTTCTGCAGTTTAACAATTTCCTGCAAAAATGATTGCATGCAGGAGTGCTATTTGTAGGAATTTAAAGATGAAAGGGTGTGCAGGACATTGTCACAGTCCTGAAAAGGTAATACATTCTATTTGAATAGTTCCAAGAAGAGTATGCTGTTCCGAAGTAATTCAAATAGTGAAGACTCCACCATCTTCTGGGTGATCTTTTATAGCACCTCACTATGCTCACTGTTGAGAAGGTTTTTGCAATATCTACCCTGAATCTTAATTGCTGCAATTTAGCACATTTCTTTCTGTCCTGTCCATCACTGTGATTGAGAACAGGTGATTTACTTATTCTTTAGAAACAGCCTTTCATGCATTTGAAAGCTATTATCATGTTCAATCTCAGTTGTCTCCTTCCTAGCCTAATTCTTTCAAGCTTTATTGAAGCCCCTGTTCCCTGGACTCTGGTCATGCTGCTCTCCTCACATTTTTCTCAATAGGCTTGTGTCTTCCTGGGGTGTAGTGTCCACATTTGTACCCGTGTTCCTGCTGAGAGTTTATTAATGCTAAGCTGAAGGGGAGAATTGCTTCCCATTTTTGCAGGCTCTGCTCGTGTTTGTGCACTCCAATATGCTGTGAGCAGATGTCGACTCACGGTGTCACCCTGAACCACATTCAAGCACAGAGGCTCACAGAAAAACCAGGCAAATAAAGGGAAAAGAAGTACCAAGCATGTCACCCTGCCACATATCTATTAGAAAAATAGGATAAAGTTTTATTGGAGATGAATCAGCTGAAGAGATATGTGAAAAAAGAAGTTCCTGTTTGCCACAAGAGCTCAGTGATCAGCATTTACTGATTTCAGAGTGCTTGAGTTATCCCCTTCACCAACAACTGGAAATCTGATAATCTTTTTTGTCAGGAGAGAAATATGCATTGCAAATCAATGGCTGGGTTTATGTTAATGCTCTGAGTTTTCTCACTCCTTGTGTTTACAGTCACCCAGGTCAGAAAATTTCCTGATGAAATTAGGATTATGTGTCTGTGGTGAAGGACTGATGAAATAACCTGCTGATCTCATTGCTGTGACCAAAAACCTCAGTGGTACAGTAGTTTGTCCTTTTCATATGAAGAAATTCAATTAGAGAGTCTAAATAAATTAACAAAAACTTAACTGTTGTTTACCACCTGTGTCTGTACTGAGTAATGACACAGGAATTCCCTGCTGCTAGTCACATTTACAACATTTACATTGCAAACTGTACTGGAAAGGAATAAGCAAACTTCTTCAAATACATAATTAGAATTTTCCTTCTGGAAAACTAATCTTGTGAATCTGCTTATTTCTGAGCTTCTTTAGTAGAAGGAAGCCTTTACTGTTTGCTTGCACATTATAAATCTCCTTTGATGAAAAAAATGAAAGAAATGCAAACTAAGAGACATGCATTTTATAGACAAAAAACTTTTTCATATACTGAGTTGTATAATTGAAGCCCATCTTGACTAGAGAAGTTACTTTAGAAGTTTTTAAGGTTGTAAGCTATTTCCCCCTGTGCAATTCAATAGCTCATTACCAGTTAAATATCATTATATTATCCTGTATATAGATCCAGTGTTCTGGAAGAATTCCACAAAAAGCAAATGCACTTGTGGGATATCCTCTGTAGCTAATGGATATTTATTTTAATGGCATTCTTTCTGCATTAATGATAAATTGATCATTAGTGCAAAGTAGGTGAGAATTAAAAATGGCTTCTAACAATTTATAGCTCACATTGATTTTGCTGGAATATTTCAACAATAAGGCAGAACCCAGGCCTTTGACTTGGGTAAATTCCATTCATGTCAGTGAGATGTTTGCTGAAACAACCTGTCCTTCAACCCTCACTTTGTGGGGTTTGACCACCACGTGTTTTGGAGCTCAAAAGTGTGCATCAACACAAGTGTTGCTCTTGTGTGTCCTGTAATTCATAAACCTTCGTGTCACTGTAATTTTAGTCTAGATTTTCACTCTTAGGCAAAGGATTGCTGCTCGTTGTCCTGTGCAATGCAAGTGCTTCAAGGGGAGGAGTTTCATTGAGGGAAGTGCCCTGATTTGAGTTGCAAGAATTAATTAATCTTAGGTTTAGAGGTCTCTCTGAAAAGAAAGTGTTTGAAAGAAGATTTGTTCAATCCCAACTGAAAAATAGCGACAAAGAAAAGGCATTTAATTTTTTAAGCTAAGACCACAAAAGTTATGAAAAGGAACATAGTTTTAAAAATGAAGTAATTTTTTACAACGTGATTCTTTAATTTTCATAATGTTCCCTTTATTTTTCACTACAAATAATTTGAGAGCATTTCATGTTACCAAATGGGAAAAAAAAAGGGGTTCACTCTAAGTCTCTGCTTGGTTTCACTGCTTTTGCTGCTTTATAAAGTGCTTTGATATACCTGGATGAGAAAAACTACACCAGTACTAAGCTTTTTTTAAACAAAGCAGCCACAGATCAGTAGCATATACTGTACCAACTCCTCTAACAAACCAGCAGTTCTGTGAGAGGCAGGGATATGGAAAATACATGATAATTCATATTATGTGATTGTCTTCCTCCACTGCATGGCATAATTCTGATCGAAATTACTGGCAGTACTTTGAATGCATCAAAGGAAAAACAGCTCCAGGAACTGACATCCTGTGAAATGTGGAAGAGCTATTATAGGCTGGTGGTTCAACACAGTGGTTTCTGAAACCTTCCTGACGAAACCCGTAAGCTTTTTCTGGGCAGTAATGCTCAACTCTGTGACCAAAGATGGTCAGCAGACCACCCATCTTTTCTACTCAAATTTATGATAGCTTTAGCATGTGCAAAGATTCAAAGAGCAGGTTTCAGACCATAATCCTTTTTAGGACCCCATTCTTCTCATTTTACTTGTTAGAAACAAAATTAGATCCAAGGGTGTTAAAAGAAAGCTGCTAGCTTTCTAAGCCTTTAAAAATATGTATGCATTGCACATTTTTTCTCTGAGTACATCTTTTATTATGCACTGAAATAAATAGGTAAAATTAGGCAAGTTTTGATAGAGCCATAAAATTGCAGCTGAGAAGTCCTGGATTTTCTTTCCTGTTACAACCTGCTTTTAAAGATAAGCTGGTTGTGACTCTTCATTTTAATTATATAGCAGGTACTTTGTTTTAGTTATTAATTTTTTTTTAATGTAATTCATTAAAAACTAAAACACAGGTATGAATAAAATTATTTTCTGTTTCAAATCTCTTGATATTGGCAGCTATTATTTGCATATATGCTAAGGAGAACAAGCTTGGCCAACAAAGTTTCTTTACTCTGGTAATGTTTTCCCATACAAATTGTCCCTTTAAGCAAAGTTGATCAAATATTTACAGGATTCCCATCCATCTATGTATAAAAATTGAGGGAGGCCCACGCTTCCATAATTATTACAAACACTGGCATTCATCAGGATGCAATCTCAAAGTGATTTATACAGAGCATTTGCTTTAAAGTTGCACTGAATATTCTTGTTAGAGCTTCTAGGTGGAGAAGACTTAATCCTGCAATGATCTGTTTAATAAAGCTGGAAGATTAAAGCCTTTGGAACCTTTCAGCATTGGTGTGAAGGGTGCAATTCTACCAAGCCTTACTCTTGCAAATATCCTTTATCTTTGGGACTCGCAATATTGACCCAGCTTGCCAATTAGCCATCAAATGGCAAATACTTTGTAGTGATTTTTCCAAGGCTGCATTTTGAAAAGCTGTGGCAGAAGCAGGTGTAGAAGTTCCATATCTTCCATACTACCGAAGAGAATTGTAGGATCATGTATTAGGGGAGAGTGTGGTACCTCACCTGGTAGTCTAGTCATCAATCATCACAACAGGTAATTCATATTACAGTGTCACTGGATGAGAGATGTGCCAGTAAAATGCAGATAACTGTCTCTACTTAAATGCTTCCCCAAAAGTCTGTCTGTGTCCTGTATTAGAATCCCCTATATTTGTCCTTAAGAAAAGAATGGAATGTATATATCATCAGATTTTCTCTCATTAATTACCTTTGGCTTCTGTAGTAGCTTAATTTTTCTTGCCCTAGCAATAGCCCTGCTGAAAGAAGCACAACACAAAAGGTTTTATCTGTGATATTGATTGGCTAGAAAGTGATGTTTTTGCGACTACTGGAGCTTCTCCAGAGCATATTTATTTACAAGGTGGGGGGGGAGAATTGGTATTACTTGGGAAAAAAAATAACTAAAACTTTCATTTAACATTACAAAAGAGAGTATTGCTTAATCCCTGAAGTAGGAAATTGCTTTTCTTCATGATCCATTGCTTTCATACTGTTTCTGGCTGCTGGTGCTGAAGGAAAGAAAAACTATGTTCTCACTCTGCTTTCACTGTATCTGTTTTCTTATCCTGTACATTAAAAAAAAAAAAAAAAGGAAAAAAAAGAAAGAGAGAGAAAAATTTGGTTATTTATTTGTTGTTGAAGTAAATACAGGGAGGGGAGAGCTGAAAAGATGTTTGGGGTTTTTTTTTCTCAAATGGGCATTTGCAAATATTGAAGCAGAGTAAAACTTTATGTAGAAATCTGAAAAGAGGAGATTAAGGATTTGAAGTAGTATATCAAAGCTGAAGTATATGAGCTATTGCTATTCTTTGAGATGCTGTTATGGTTTATACCTAAATTCAGCAGCGTGTTCCCAGAAGATGAATGTTGCTAAGGAATGTTTTTTTCTTGTGTTCTGATCTTGTACATATACAGAGAGACAGAAAACAGCAATTAGAAGCAAAAGGCATGGCTGGCTGAAAGTGATGGTATTTTGTTTCACCTTGCTTAGGACTCATTCTTTTTTGTTAAAGCACCTATTGTTTCATTGCTTCTAATATGCACTATAAAAATATAGCGTGTTACAGCTCAGTGCTGGAAAACACAAATGGACTGTATATAAGGAATGATTACTTAGCTTTGGAAGTTACAGTACTTAATTAGTGATTCCCTGACATTGTTGGGACAGGTCATGGAATGGATTTTAGAGTAACTGTAAGTTACCAGCAGTGGTTTTAAATTTTCCCCTAGGAACAGCAAGAGAAGCTGTGTTTTCTCTTTTCCTATCAGTAGTATCTCCTGTTCCTGTTTTTAATCTGATTGCTTTCTTGGTTTTTTTGATCTATTTAGTCTTGCAAACCATAATCAGAGGTTATGCCAGTAAAATAGCAGTCTGAATATAATTGTGATGGCAAGTTTTTGAGACTGGTATGTCACAGAAGAAGTACACATAGGTTTTATTTTGAGTTTTAGCTTGTGCTAGCTATATGAGGAAAGTAGTGAGACCACACCATATGCCAAATAAAAGCTTCATTAGAAAGGCATTAGTAGATTAATCCAACTTACTCTGTGGTTTATTTTATTTAGAATGTAATAAGGTGAGTTCATTAGTTTGCAGACTTAATGTTTTCTACTGTACCTCAAAGCAACCAGTAACAATTCCACTGAGATTCCCCAGATCTCACTAACACCTGTCAAGATAAACACATGGCTCTCTGGGGGAATCACCTTGGCAACATAACTGAGGGAATCTAGAAAAAAAAGTAAGTCTTTCACACACAAAAGAGTGTTACACACTCTAAACCTGATTAATGATTTTTCACATGCCTCCAAGTTCATATATCTCTTTAAAGTAGAAAAAAAGTCAAATCAATCTCCGAAGAACAAATATTTTGGAATGTACAATACTGCATCTGAAATGCATTTTAAAGAACTTGAAGGATGTAGAATAATTATGCAATTTGAATTGAGCTTCAGAAAGGCTGTCTGAGACCAGCAATTCAGTCTCCATCCCCTAGGGCTAATATATTAGATTACAAGGATTATTGTAGTGGCAGTATTTGTGCCACTACATTTAAGATTATGTCAGCATTTTCATTTTAAACCTGTATGTTCACAGGTTCATAACTCAGCTATAGGAAATTTGCTTGGCATTACAAATGTGTTCTGCACAACAGTAACACTTTTTCTGGGGGAAAGAAAAGAAAGAAAGAAAAGAGCTTAAAGTTAAATAAGTATTTGGACATTTTCAAGTTATGACTGCCAAAAGTTAATGTTGTCTTCTTGCAACTCTGCTTTTTAAATTCAGTTCTTTCTACAGCTGACTTGTAACACTACTGCTGTCTGGAGTCTAAAGCAATGTATTGCACTGGACAAAGAGTAGATGGTTGCACCTTATCCCTTTCTTTGCCACGACTGAAGCAGGACTCACATGTTCAAGGAATGCAGGAAGTGGAACTTCACTGTGCATCCTCTTCTCGACCCAGGCCAGAAAAGTGAGGGGTGTTGTGTGATGTTCATGAGTCATAATGAGTGATATCGTAGAAACCCAGTCAGAGAGCCCTGCTTAAAAATGCACTCCTGCCTTTAGGTTCTCCAAACACCATTTGAGGCTCTCATGGCTACTACCAGTGGGCTTCCCACCAAAGGAAAAGAAAAAAAAAAGAGGCAATCAACTATGCTTTGCAGGGTCTTTAAACTCAATTTCCCCATTGTGTGGCTGTTGCACTGAGCCTATTGTGAGCTTTCCTTGACATGGCATTTAATATCTCAATTATTGTGCAAAGTCTGTAAACAACTCTGAAACATACACACTTTTCCTATTTCTGGAGGCCTTTATCAACAAATAGGTTTTGCATATGCTTCGTATGCTTGGACTGGATACAAAAGAGCACAATACTGAGTTCTGTTATTGGCATTTGTCATCAAACTTCTTGGTGACTAATTTACAATCTATTTTTGTGGTGGCTTATTTTTTGTCCCTAGCTGGAATATTTGCTGAGGAGTTCAAATCAGTAGCATTCAAGCTGTAGCAGGGATCTCTCTTTTCTGTGGCAATCAAGTGCCAATTCCTGCAGCAGCACTGGGAGAAGTGAGAGAGTCTTTCACAGGTTCTGCAGCAGCAACCTAATTGCCCATAGAATTAACCACTCATGTGGTAGCCCAGAGAGAACAGGACTACAGACTCTTTGCTACAGAACTACAAATCTCCTAAATGCCTCTGTGTACATACAGGTGGACTTAGCCTTAATTCCTGTGGCTTTAGATTGGAGACAAAGGGGGAAAGTACACAAAGGGTTAGAAATCTTTTTGCCAAGTTAGACTAAAAATTAAAAAAAGACATTAAGGGGCATCACAGCACCAGGAGCCAGCAAAAGCCAACCCTCAGTGGATTCTGAGCCATCCTCCTCAAGACAGGTCAAACTGGGGCTAACTCAAGTGAGGATGGACAAACTTGGCAAAGAGCCTCGATAATTTATGGACCAACCAGGGCTATTTCAGACCAAGAGGGACCTTCTCTTCAAAGTCAAAATTCCCCAGAGGAAAATGTTCCCCACAAGCCCCTTCAGTTCTAAATTGAAAAGATCTGGCTTATGTGCATGTCTTCAATGAAATTACAGAAAATGAAAATCAGCTTGATTTTGACAGCAAGGAATTGAGAGAAGGAGATTACTTTATACACACAGAGTCAAGAAACATTTATTATGAAGATTTAACCCTATCTGGATGGACAGAAAGACTTATTAACTGTACCAGGATTTTTTTTTTTTTTTAACTATGCATAAAGAGAGAATAGCTACACTACAGAGAAAACAGCCTAAGTATTTCCTTTATGAATCCCCTTTTTTTACATGATCACGAAAATTTTTAATTTCTCTGCACGTTATGGCTGCACAAATACTCCATCCATTCCCTAGAATCCTATTTTTACCTTCTGTGTCTTCAAGTTGTTCACATGATAAAGTTTATCGGCACAAAGTAAACAGCTTCTGTCCGAGGTTATGTAGGATTAGGACACAAACTGGCATGGATGACCAGCCTTGGTTCAGTATCTGGCAATTAACTGGCTTTTGAAAGCAACATTCTCTGCTGTTTAAAAGAAGAAAGTTACCACCTCCGCTGTTATCAGACACCAGTAAAAGTACTGGGAGATACAGTGTATAGGTCATTAAATTCAGCAGCGTTTATAGTAGAAAGAGGAAAGGTTTTCTTCTCTAAGCCTCTGTCTGTGGGCTAGATAAACATAAATTCTGGTCTGTTTAATTGTAATCACAAAATGTCCATGTGTTTTCAAATGAAGGGAGAGTCCAAGCCTAGTAGTGGGGAAAAGTATAATGTAAAACATTGGTAGTGTATTTAAGCTGAGCATAGTCAATTACACGGTATTCCTGTAATACAAATACAGATTTGTGGAAGTGTTTGGTGTGGTTTGGGTTTTTTTAAAATTTATTTTGCTGAACAGCACTTGGGTTTAAGTGTGGATGTTGCTACTTAACTCAGGAGTTTAAGAGTGGATGTTGCTACACTAAGTGCAGGAATAGCTGAAGTGGCCAGAGGAGCCTGGTTGCATAAGGTGGCACTTGACCAAAAGGAGCCCTGAATTTAACTGACAACTTCTGCTGGCCTAAGGCATGGTCTGCACTTCAATTTTGCTGGTGTTGCTGAAGTTGTCCATCTTAGCTGATCTATCTATATTGTTGCAGAGAGATATGGTCGTACCAGCAAGAAGTATCTGATTTTATTTGAGGAAGTAATGTAAACTGTATTCATGGGAGTACTTCTTTTGTTTGTATAAATTTTCTTTAGGAGATTTTGGTGTTTATAGCATAATGACACTAGGACAAATCAGGGAAAGATGTGTTCTTACAATAAGGATATTCTTGCTCAAACGATTTAGGAGCCTACTGGTATTAACAGAGTTCATTTGGTGAAAATGACTTCATTAAAAGTCAAATTTACTACCAATGTGACCTGCACAGGGTAAGTGTTAAGTGGGACTAACTTAACTGAGCTAAGTTCTTGAGATACTAAGAACTACCTTGTGAACACTAGAGTTCATTTTCACACATTTTCTATGCTTTCAGTGGAACATTTATTTGTTTACACAAACTCTTGTTTATTGCCTTCTTTTATACCACTACTTTCTTCTTTGAGTGAACCTTCACAGGCTGATACCAGCATGTTGATTGTTGGGAGTACAATTCTGTGTCCCTGGGGATTAAAACCAGGTTATTTCTACTTCAGTTAGTCTTCAGCTAACAAAAATTCATACTCTTATGTCAGCAGGGGGTAAAAAAGGCAAGCTTTTTAAATAAGAAATGCTGCTTACCTTCGGTTTTCATAGTGTTTACTTGCAGAAGCTTTTAACTTACTTGTCATTAAAAAGCCTAACTCCAACTGCCAAAACACCCAATTAAAACAGAATTTAAAATAGAATCACAGGGTCATGGAACCATTTAGGTTGGAAGAGACTTTAAGATCACCATTAACCTAGCACTGTCAAGTCTGCCACTGAATCATGCCCCTAAGTGTCACATGGAAGCCTGGAATGGTTTGGGTTGGAAGGGACCTTAAATATGATCGCATTCCAACTCCCCTGCCATGGGCAGGGACACCTCCCATTAGGCCAGGTTTCTCAGAGCTCCATCAAGCCTGGCCTTGAACACTTCCAGGGATGAGACTACCCTAATTTCTCTGGGCAACCTGTGCCAGTGCCTCAGCAGCCTCACAGTAAAGAATTTCTTCCCAATATCTAATCAAAATCTCTACAAGTCTTTTAAATAGTTCCAGGAATGATTAAATCACCACTTCCCTGGGCAGCTTG
>VZRX01015084.1:0-12224 GCA_013398075.1 Notiomystis cincta
GCATATACATGTTCAGTGCTGGATAGAGAAATGTGCTGGTGTTTAATGTCCCTGCCTGCCTGAAGAATTCCCTAGATTCCCAAGCTTTTATCCCATAAAATGCCATGCTTTGGGAATGTTCCAAGCAGCTTGTATCTCTCCAGTGAGGAGTCCAGCCACAACCAAATCTATCAGACAACAGCACTGAGCCAGATGTATCTCAGCAACAAATTCAGACTCAGGCATGGTAGGTTGACTTTATTATCATTTTATAAGTGGGAGGATGACCCTGATAAAATATTTGCCACAGCAGCCCAGGAAGAGGGAACTTCTTAGGTGTTTAACATCATTCAGAGGAGTGGTAGGGCTAAAACATGGAAACTGCAAGGGAAGAAGGGTCACATCAAAATCTGGATAAACATTAATGCTGCACCATTTCACAGCTGGAGCTCAGGGAAAGGTTCTTCCCCCAGAGGGTGCTGGCACTGCCCAGGCTCCCCAGGGAATGGGCACGGCCCCAAGGCTGCCAGAGCTCCAGGAATATTTGGACAACGCTCCCAGGGATGCCCAGGATGGGATGGTTGAGATGTCTGTGCAGGGCCAGGGGTTGGGGTCCATGCTCCCTGTGGGTCCCTTCCAGCTCAGACTATTCCATGATTCTGTGATTTTACCAGACTGCAGCAATAAGCAAATTCAGAGTAAGTCAAATGTCTGTGTCTGCTGTGCACAGCTCCTACACACAGAGTTTTTTTATGGGTAACTTTCTCTTGGCACATTTTCCACATTCCTAAATAGGAATACATGTGCACTCAGGGTCTCAAATAAAAATAAGTTAATAACTTTAGATTCTACTAAAAAAGAACCCACAAGCTGCTTAAGAATTAGCCTTTCTTTGACATTCAGGGGAATATTTCTGGGGAAAATGCAATAGTCCATCCTTAGCTCAACTGAAAGAAAGGGATGGAGGTGGGAAGACTTCTTTAATTTTCTTTTGTTACATTGCTCCCACGGAGACATGCAAAAATAGTGTTTAAAAGCCATTTAATCCCAGCATGCAGGAACAAAGGAGTGTATTTTTGCTGTTTATATCAATCTAAGAAGGGAGCAGGTATTCCAGACTTATTGGTGTCTTTATTGGAATACTTAGGGGTATATTAAAGTAGACAACAGCCATTTGTCCCAATAAAGCAGCACAAGTATTTGCCAATTTATGTACTCCAGCAGCATTTTATATTAAAGCCAAGGAAAATCTTTACTTTTGCCATGTGTTTTTGTATAAAAATTCTCCTCTTCCCATCTTTCGGCCTTCCTGGCAATTTCCAGGCAATCTCCCACTTGTCCCCAGCAAAGGAGCAGATGCCCCAGGATTGGGTTGGATAATTTGGGAGCACAGGTGGAGGAGAACACAAGGTGTGCCAAGCACATCCCAGATTTGTCTGCAGACAGAAAAGCACCCTCTGAAATCCCTTCCAGCTCTCTCAGCTGTGTTTACACATTTCTGCTCCCATCCTGCAAACACTTCTGTGCTGGAGACACACAAAGATCTTCTTGGAATGGCATCTCCCTCCAGTTCCCAAAGTGTTTTGTCACACACTCCTTATGGCATCCAGAAAGGCTTTGGTTACAAGGGAAATCAGACCTGTTAAGTTGCACATGGTGAAAAAATACAAGGTGAAAATACACTCGTGGTCTATATGAACATGTGGGCTTATCTACAGCTGGTACTTTTAGTAGCAGATTTTAAATGCAAAATTTTACTCTTATGTGGTATAAAAGAATGCAGAAATTTCAGCCACAAAAGCTTTTGACACAAATTCAAGGAAAAATTAAAATAAAAATCTGTCCATCTTCAAAATACCAACAACAGTAAGATTTGTGTTCTTGATTTTAATCTCTACAGCTACAGTTTTGCTCCCACTGCTTTGAAAAATACAAAAATACTTCTTTTTGTTGGTTTGTTTTTTTTTTTTTGTTTGGTGATGAAATTTCAGTTACTGAAACAGAAATATGAGAAAGGAACACATCCCTTTAATGTTTATTTTAGCTATTGTTCTCCTCACAATTGCATTACATTTTAGTGTCACTCTTCAGTGACACTCTGTACTTCCTTGTGAGATGAACGATGGCTCAATATTGTTTATATGAAGGACAAAACAATTGTTTTCTCCACTCTCTAAAAGCCATTTTGTCTGTGAGACTTTCCTCTGCATGGAAGGAAGACAAGTTAAGGGGAAGGGGGATTTTTCCTCGCTTTAATACTTCCAGAGGATGTAAGTGCTGACTATTTAAGCAAAAATGTGAGAATAATTTAAAGAACAGTGTGTCCACTCCACCTCCTGGTCCATTTGTCTTGCTAGGAAAGCCCTTCACAGGGAAAAAATATGATTGATGCACGAGCTAGNTTTGGTTACAAGGGAAATCAGACCTGTTAAGTTGCACATGGTGAAAAAATACAAGGTGAAAATACACTCGTGGTCTATATGAACATGTGGGCTTATCTACAGCTGGTACTTTTAGTAGCAGATTTTAAATGCAAAATTTTACTCTTATGTGGTATAAAAGAATGCAGAAATTTCAGCCACAAAAGCTTTTGACACAAATTCAAGGAAAAATTAAAATAAAAATCTGTCCATCTTCAAAATACCAACAACAGTAAGATTTGTGTTCTTGATTTTAATCTCTACAGCTACAGTTTTGCTCCCACTGCTTTGAAAAATACAAAAATACTTCTTTTTGTTGGTTTGTTTTTTTTTTTTTGTATGGTGATGAAATTTCAGTTACTGAAACAGAAATATGAGAAAGGAACACATCCCTTTAATGTTTATTTTAGCTATTGTTCTCCTCACAATTGCATTACATTTTAGTGTCACTCTTCAGTGACACTCTGTACTTCCTTGTGAGATGAACGATGGCTCAATATTGTTTATATGAAGGACAAAACAATTGTTTTCTCCACTCTCTAAAAGCCATTTTGTCTGTGAGACTTTCCTCTGCATGGAAGGAAGACAAGTTAAGGGGAAGGGGGATTTTTCCTCGCTTTAATACTTCCAGAGGATGTAAGTGCTGACTATTTAAGCAAAAATGTGAGAATAATTTAAAGAACAGTGTGTCCACTCCACCTCCTGGTCCATTTGTCTTGCTAGGAAAGCCCTTCACAGGGAAAAAATATGATTGATGCACGAGCTAGGTAGGGATGAGACTCCTGGAATTGTGGTTATTATATAACCACATGCTTATATGGTTTTAAAAAGTCATGGATGATGTGTTAATTCTGCTTGTGCTTATCCCACAAGCCTGGGCTTGCATACAGAAACACCAGATCAGACAAAAGCACTTGAGAATCCACTAGAAGAAACTGTGTGATGGCCTCTTTTCCATGCTCTTATGGATGTCCAAAACAATTCTGAACTTTAGCAGTTTTGAGATTATTGTTATTAATTTTTGTTCAGGTGTCTCATTGCTCTGTGATCAATGTATTATTTTCTGCAGGTGCCTATTATGCCATATCAGGACAAGAGAATCATTCTTGGCCTCAGAATATATTGGACAATTTCTTCCATACCATTTTTTACTGTGTAAACCACTAAGAAACAGCTTTTCAGTTGTTCACTCCCCAAATTCCTATGGAGACTTTTCCTCACCAATCTTTCAGGTGAAGTATGTTTACACAGCTATGTGTAAACACAGTATGTCAGTAAAATAGGAGATAAAAGAAAAGGAAAATCTGGAAATGTGGGAAGGGCCTCAGCTCTGTCTTCTCCACCCTTTATAAAAAAAACAAAAGCCAAAAGTGAAATAAAATGATTTTATCATTCTTTTGGTAGTGGCACTGTAAGGCTGTGTCCCAAGAATGTCCTTCCACACCCCAGGAGAGATTGTATGCTGGGAAAGAGACTGTCAGCTTCTAAAAGTCTCAGGAAATACTTCAGGGAAGTGTAAAACTGGCTGAAAATTCCACTGGGTGCAAGTTCTGCTTCTCTGGATGTGCCCATCATCCGTGGTGTGACAGTGAATCCTTGGCCAGGAAGGCTCTGGCTGAGCCAGCCCAGGATCAGAACCTGGATCTGGGAATACCAGAGCTCTGCAAGGATGAACTGAACCATGCCAGCCCACTGTGGGCTTCATTACAGAGAAACCTGTGGTAAGGAAAGGGATTAAAAGCTTTGGAAAACCTTTGGGGAAAGCCTCCCATCCATCCCTGGCATGGGGAATGGGGCTTTGTGTGCCCAAGCAAATTGTTACAATCACCAGTGAATCACAGAGGAGTCACAGAATCCTGGAGTGGTTTGGGTTGGAGGGACCTCACAGCCCACCCCATTCCACTCTGCCATGGGCAGGGACACTTCCACTGTCCCAGGTGGCTCCAAGCCCCGTCCAGCCTGGCCTTGGACACTTCCAGGGATCCAGGGGCAGCCACAACTTCTCTGGGTACCCTGTGCCAGGGCCTCACCACCCTCACAGGGAACAATTCCTTCCCAATAGCCCATCTAAACTATACCCTCTGTCTCACCAGAGCTTCTCTTCTCCAGGCTGAACAATCCCAGCTCTCCCACCCTTTCCTCCCAGCAGAGCTGCTCCATCCCTCTGATCATCCTGGTGCCTCCTCTGGACTCTCCAGCAGCTCCATGTCCTTCCTGTGCTGGGATCCCCAGGCTGGATGCAGTACCAAGAATTAAATTATTAATTGACATAAAAGAAACTGAGACCTCTTCCATCCCAGATTGTTGCACACACATTGATGCAACATGATAAAACAGTTAAAAAATGTCTGATAACTTGGAGCTTGGATAATTTCTGCCAGGTTTAAAGGGAATAATTTACTGCCAGCTCACCATTAGGTGAAGATTCAGAGTTTATGGAGTCTCCTGAAACAGTGTCATTAGAAATGCCAGATGTGTAGCTTGAGCATGCTGTAGACTTAGACTCTAATCCAAACATGTCAACAGCTTTCAAGGTGTTTGTGCAGATCAAGGGAGAGGAGCTTTTCACTTCAGCTTTTCCCTTCTGTTCTGCTAATAGGGTTAACACGTGTTTCCCAAGGACAGGGAACAGGATCCTGGTGCAGACAGTTGCTTAGAAGAGTAAAAGACAGATTGAAGTTGGCAGGATATTAAATAAAGTTAGGCACTTTCAGGTTCCAAATCAAGCTTACAGAAAGTTTACAAAATATTTATGAACTTACCTTTCCTTTGAAAAGGCTTTTTGTTGTTGTTGTTGTTGTTCCAAATATAGAACTGATTCTTCGATTGAATTTTTCTTCTCTGTTCCAAAGGCTCTGACCTCCCTCATCAAGGCATGACTTTGCTGGAGTTGTTATGCAAGAGCTCTGAGTCATATAAGAAAGGAGAAAAGGCAGCAGACTTTCTCTTTTTTTTTCTGATCATGCAAGAGTCTGACAAGACACAGCTTAACAACAGCTTATTCTTCTGTCTAATTGGGATGCACAGGGACAAAGTCAGAGATATTTTAAATCAGAAAGTAAGAGAAGTTAAAAACTTCCCAGGCAGGAGAATACAGGACAAGGACAGTTTAAGGAGACATTCTATCATCAAATTTTCTCATTGGCAAAACATTTTAGGCACTTTATTCTATTTTTTTTTCTTTTACCTCGTACACGTCAAGGGTACTCAGACAAGCAGAAATAATGGCCTGTGGCTAATGATGGAAAGGGAATGTCAGAGAACTGCTAACCCACACACATGTGCCTTATAACAAATTTCCCTCTTCTCCTTGCTCTCCTACTCCATCCAGGACAAACAGTAGCACTGGATAGGTTGGGAGGCACCTCCAAAGGTCACCAAGTCCAAGGTCAGTCAGGACAGGTACAGAAGGTCACTCAGAGCCTTTTCCAGCCAGGATTTGCTGTCCCCAAGAATGAAAATTTCACAGTATCCCTGGGAAATCTGTGCAAATATTTGACCATACACTGGCAACCACATTTCCTTCTATCTAATCAGAATTTTCCATGTTTTGGCTTGTGCCCATTGTCTCTTTATCCACTGGAGCAGAGCTGGGAAGAGTCTGCTCTGTCTCCTCTCCACCCTCCCATTAGGCCATTGTGGAGAGCAAATATTTTTCAGTTTATGACCAATTGGAGCTCTTTGCCCTGGGCTCTGGCCACTTCTGCTGGGATCACAGCCCTCCCCTCAGTGTACCAGGTCAGATCCCAGCCTGACACTGCCAACAGACCTGCTGAGGGTGTTCCCTGTCCTGTCAGCACAGTACCAGTACCAGTCCCTAGGGATCTTCATCAGGACTGAGCACCCACTGGCTGGACTTTGTACCACTAAGCACCAGCCCTGAGACCAGTTTTCCAGCCCATTTTCTGCCCACCTCATGCCCTTATCCATCCCATGTCTCTCCACTTAGGCCAGAAGAATTTTTTGGAAGGCTCTGTCCATGAACTAACTTAAAAAAGGTAAAAAACCTGCTGTCCTTCCCTAGCCCACATGGCCCCTTGTTCCACTGTGGGAAATGATCAGGTCAGGTCTGGTTTTCCCTTGGAAGAGCCTTGATGGATTTTCCTGGTCTCAAACTGTTCTGCATGGGCCTGAATCCTTAAGAAGATGAGGAAACTCGAGGGAATGAGGTGAAGCTGACAGGTGTGTGCCTTCCACCATCTCCCTGCCCTTCCTGCAGGTGTGTGGGATGTGACTTTCTTCTGTCAGGTTCCTGCCTCTCCTGGCACCTCAGAAGTGATGGAGATGGTAGAGAGTGGTTTTGCTGTTAGGAAGGAGTGTTTGAGATCTCTTTTAAAAAAAATCATTGACAAGGGTATCAGCAAAAGCCAGATTTAATATTAAGAGAAGGCATAACAAAGTTCATTGGCAAGATTCACTCTACTACTTATGGGACAGTTAAGGCACAACAAGGAAAAACAAGCAACAACAAAACTAAATAAAATCCAGGCAATCAAAAGAGAAATGAACTGAGAACTATCTCTGTGTGTATGTGTGAGACAAAAGACCATGAGGGCAAGGATAAAAAGGGACACTGCCCAAAAGCTTAACAGCATTCAAACTTAACAGTGCTTTAACTTAACTTAAATCTACCACTTGAACAAAGAATAAATGCTTAACTTATACTTAACTAATACCTCAAACTTAATTTATAACTTAATCTTAGCAATTTAACAGAGGAATAGCACTTAAGAGCGTTGAAGCTAACATAATTTTGAAGTTATGCTTAGCAAAGAAGAACACTTAGCAGCACTGAAGAAAGGTTAAGCCATAGGTAACAAGCTTCTTTACAGGCTTATATTGTTTAGATATCCACAGTGCCTGGACACCTAAGAGAGCAGCATTTCTCCCAGAGTTCTCAGCTTTGACCTGTTCTTCCATCCTTGCTTGGAACAGCTCCAGTGAAGCAGCTCCCACTTTTATCTTGGTGATAAGAAGAAACATTTTAGAAATGTTCTGGACTGACCTGGAAATATCAGAGGAACATGAGCTGCTGCAAGAAAGATCTCAAATGAAAGAAGAAAGCTGGTTCTGACACAGATGGACTGGCTCATCTGCTACACAGATAAATAGATAGAAGAGAAATTAAAATATGATGGACCACTGTTTTTTGGCTGATTTCTCTGTTCATCGGAACCCATTTGGTTTTCAGAGAAGAAAATCTGCCTGTTCTCTGGGAAAATACACTTCTGGGATACAATGCATAAAATGATGCCATAAACATATATTATCTCAGTATTTCCTATATATTATGTATGACTTATTATACATATAATGGGCTGGGCCACCTCTTTCTCAGAATCAGACATGCTTCAAATTGTGATCATTCATTATGTGACCTGCAGAGATAAAATGAGCTTTAAAAATTTGTTGGTTTTATACTCAAGATAGCCAATGCCTCCTGGATTTGTTGTGTTTTGTCCTTGGTGAGAAGGGCTCTTCTTTTCCCCTGCATCTTATAAATGATTTTGAGATGCTTGCAATTTTCATTAAATATGATTAGTAGAGGAGTGTAGGTCAACAAGATTGACCAGGGATGATCTTGATTTAACTTAAGCTGAGAAGAAAGTCAGTAACTCAAATTTTGGGAGATGACAGAGGCAGATCAATTGGATTATGACTCTCAGTGCTCTTGCTTGAGTGATTAAAATGACCTGGAGAAGAACTTCCCTCAGCACTGATTCCATTTAAGAGGTGAGGGGAAGGGCTCCCATCATGTGTCAGGAATTGGTTTGTCGCTCTGACTGGCACCTTCTCTATGTGTCAGGTGATGAGATTAGAGACCCTGCAGGCACCTGTGTTTTAACTGGATTTGAGAAGACATGAAGAACCTGACTCTTACTTTTTTTCCTAGATCAGAAGGGATGTTTAACCAGCAGCTGTATTTGTTTTGAAAGATGCAATTGGATTTAGTCTAATCCCAGAGACAGGGAGAGAGAGCCTGGGTTTATGAGCTGCTCTGAAGGGAGGCACCTGCCTGAATCCAAGAGCACTTTGCAGTGCTTCCAGCACCCGAAGGAGCCAGAAAGCTCCGACTGAGTTGTGCTGTTTATTCTATAACAATATGTTCTGATATATTTCCAAATTGATGATCCAAGGAGCCAGGCACAAATTGTGATTTACAGCACTGTAATGTTGCTATCCATTTCCTCTCAATCAGCAAGGAAATCTAGCACAAAGTGCTTCCTTGTATACCAGGGAGAAACTTATTTACATCTACCTCAAAACCCACCCAATTGTAAACACATTGTGGCTGAACACAGGGAAATGAAAAGCACTCAAACGTTTTCTCTCAGCAATTTGTGTCTAAGCACACAGCAGAGCCCGTGGTGCAGCTTAACAGGTTGTTGAGAATTAGCACATTGTGGGGAGAGGTCTCTGTGCTTGCATAAATGAACAGCCTTGAACTGGGTTTTTACAGAGTATGGGAGATGAGCTTTAAATAAACAGGGTTGGGGGGGAGAATGTGCTTTTTGCACTGCTTGAAATATTTCACCCTTGCAAGGTTAGTGTGAGGAGAAGAGTTTGGTCTTTCCAGGGACAGGAACAAGGAGGTCTCAGCTCTTCCATGGGTCAGGTGTGACCAGGGATGTCCCAGAAACTCAGCCCCTCTCAAATTGTTTGGAGCTTTTCCCTCTGGAGGAGACAACAATAGTGACAAAGTTTAAATGCTTTAGGTGAAAAAAAGAAATTGAAATTAATCAAAACCCCACCATATTTACATTTCCCATGGTTTAGAGAAGGCATTTTGTGCTTGCTGACATAGAGAGGGAATGGAAAAAAAGGAAATGCTGAAAACAAGGATTGAGGCGGACAAGTGAGGAATTGGAGTGTGAGCAGGGTGGTTGTGTGTGAAAGATGGGTGGTGTGTGAGCAGGAAAGGACCTTAAAGCCCATCCAGTGCCACCCCTGCCATGGGCAGAGACACCTTCCAATGTCCCATGTTGCTCCATGCCCCATCCAGCCTGGCCTTGGACACTTCCAGGGATCCAGGGGCAGCCACAGCTTCTCTGGGCACCCTGTGCCAGGGCCTCCCCACCCTCACAGGGAACAATTCCTTCCCAATATCCCATCTAACTCTGCCCTCTGGCAGTGGGAAGCCATCCCCCCTTGTCCTGTCCCTCCCTCCCTTGGAAATTGTCTCTCTCCATGGTTCCTGTCAGCTCCTTCAGGCACTGCAAGGCCATAATGAGGTCAATGCAGAGCCTCCTCTTCTGCAGGTGAACAACCCCAGTTGTCCCAGCCTGTCTTCATTCAGAGCTGCTCAGAGACAGTAATGTCCTTAGTAATCCACTATATTTGCTTTGGTCAAGTTTAGTAAAGAATCTTAAACTTTTCTTTCTTCACAAAGTAGTGCACTTTATGATGCACATTTAGATCAACTCTGCAGGTTTCTCATAAATTTTGGAATATTTCTAACATGAACTGCTGGAGAATTTGCACCATGGTTCAAGGTCAGGATCAGTTTCCATCTGATGTGCATCTTTTAAAATTCTGGAATGATTTAGCTCTTGGTTTTTAACTGAGGGAATTACCTACAAGAGAATGGCAGATAATTCAGTGCAGCCACCCAAAACCAGAAGATGATATGAACATGGGAGATATAGACAATATTTCCACTTTCACTTATTTTGGTCATTCAGTTCCAACAGGTTCTTCATAGCCTTGAACTTTCCTGGGTGTTTATTCTTCCCTTCTGTATCCTCCTTGATCCAGTTACTACAGTGGATGGCACATTTTCCCCCAGCAGCAGCTGCATTTTGGGGAGTGTGAGATGATTTTCCCAAATATATTCACTGCTAATCCCACCAAATTCGATACCTATAAAACATCAAATATATTAAAAAAAAAAAGCATACAGCAGCAAGGTTTTTATGATCACATCATAAAGAAGAGAAAGATAAACCAAACTACTTATTTTATGACATCTAGAAAATCTTATTGTTTCCACAGTTCAAGGAAAGATTAGTTAGCACTGGCTGGAAGACCAGAAAATGTGATTATTTTAATGGACATCACATTTTGCACACACACAAAGGCTGGGGAATGGCAAAATAAATCAGGGAAATATTTCCATCAGTATAATATTGAAAGTCCCATTTTTTATCTTTTATATCAGGTGGGAATACCTCAGGAAGTAAATATTTTCTTTCTCTCTCATTTCACTTCTAACAGCATTCTGTGTTTATCTTCTCTCTGTATTGCCTGAGATTATTTCTTTTGAAGAGGGAAGATGGAAAACAAAACCAGACATTTTATTTTGTGACTTTCATCTTTTATGGCCTTATTATCTGGATGGCTACATCTCCTTGTGTACTGTGCATACATGAGAGGTAAATTAATTAAAGATTTTAAACAAATTGTGCATTTGACAAGGAAAGTTGTACACACAGAGAAGAGTGGGCTTTATGTCTTATTTTTGAGGGCTCTCTTATTTTCTGAAGAATTAAAATGATTCTTCTATTGATCCCTGGGAGGGGATGGGGTATTTTTGAGGTAACACATGGGCTGAACAACAGAAAAAATCATAATGTGGAGATAAAAGTTGAATTTCTGGAAGTGCCACTGAACATGCAGCAGTAAAAGTTTCAGTCTTATTAGAGCACAAAGAAGTCAATGGATAAAACAGACCAAAACTTCACGTGAGTGAGGCCTGGTTTTAAGCTTTTGAACAGAGCTCTCCTGGGTTCAAACCAGTTCAGCTCAGTTCATACTGGAATTAAGGGTGTATTTGAAGAATTTGAGCATTGTCACATGCAAGGAGCAAAGAATTTACATTAATTTTCAGGATTTTATATACACTGAAGGTCTAAGGTAGCAGTAATATTTCTCAATGGCCTTTTGTACAAACCTAAAAAACCCCAAATTTCCAGCTCTCCAGCAAAACTTTTCCCAGTTTATTAGTAAAAGGTTGTGTAGTGTACATGTAGGAGTACATTTATTGCAAGTCTTGTTCTGGTGTACCCTTGTTTTAAATATATTCTTTACACAGTGAGGAAAATATTTACTATAATATGCAATTTTTTTTCTATAATGGCTGCTCTAATTCTCCCTGATAAATTTGACTTTGCCTTTCCAACTCTGCATGGTGCCTTTTTTGGTGTTTGGAATCTTGTTAATGTTTTTAATAGGGTATCACCCCATGAAATTATAGACCTTAGGGGATAAATTAAGGTAAAATAGCAAGTAAAAGGATCACTGAGGTGTCACTGAGACTGAAACAAAACTTTTAAAGGAAAAGCCATGTGTTACTGTATCCACAAAGAATTATTGCTGTGGATTTGACACCCCTGACTTTTCAGAAGTCCTGTTTTCTCTCAGTGCTGGTTTACACAAAATTCCTCAAAGAGGATGAAGAACAATCTCTGCTTACAAACAAACTTAAGTAACAGCTGTGGATTTTCTTCTGCAAAAACCACCAGAAAGAGTATGCTCCTCATAAGAATAAATTGCTCTAATCTGCCTGTGGTGGGCTGACACTGGCTAAATGCCAGTGCACTCAAGAAAAAAATCACTCACTCAAGAAAAAATCACTCACTCATTCTCCTCTGCTATAGTTGAGCAGAGGAAGGGGAAAGAAAAAGAAATTAAAAGGCTCATGGATGAGATAAGGATTAGGAGAAAATACTTTAAGGGCAAAACAGGCTCAAAAGGTATAAAGAAAAAAATTTATTAACAGAATTAAAAGAGGATAATGGGAACTAAAATGAACCTTTAGAACACCTTTTTCCTCCTTCCCCCTGCCCCCTTCTTTCCTTCCCACTGAAAGCAATGAGGGACCTGTCT
>VZRX01015085.1:0-13075 GCA_013398075.1 Notiomystis cincta
ATTTCTCTAAAACTGTCGACAGATATCTTCCATTCAAAGATGGACATATAAATCACCTATATAATCTACATGTGTAATGTTTGGAGAAATGTAGTTACATTTATCATTATGGTATCTGAGTGCAAAGAAAAATGTAAAACTAGGAAAATTATCTGAGAGAACATCCACTCTCTGCTGTCCATGTTCCCAGAAATGTGTATGGTAGAAGTATTAGCCTTTTTCCATCTTCTGCATGTTGGGTTCATGAACATTGCTGTGGGAAAATTAGTGCTGGGATACATCATGCTCTTTTCTTACAAAATAGTAATATTTAAAACAGGTATTCAGTATTTCCCAGACAGTTATGTGAAAGCCCAGCTTTGTGCCCTGGCACGTCAATGTTGTTCTCTTGGCAACTTCAGAATCCTTAAATAGAAGAGTTATACAGGATGACATTCATGGAATAGGAAATTATTTCTGCCAGGCTAATTAAAGCCATAGAAAATCCAGAAAACAGAATCTTGAAATGCATTCTTTATTGATCCAGGTCTCAGAGAAAGTGTGTTCCAACAGCAATCTGCTGGTTTGCAAAACAGAAGTTTTATATTGCTCTCTGCATTTTCCATTATATACATGAATTTGTAGGCTTCATATACAAATTCATATATGGGAAAGCTGTTAGAAGTTTACCATATTCTGGCACTAAATGACACAATTGAAATATGCACAAATCACAACCAGAGCATCTCCAACTCAAGAAGTTTAGGGAAAAATATAAGCAAATGAAATTATTAGTAACTGAGCAGTGTCATAGCTCAGTGTCACAGGGCAAATCAATGGCAGAAACTAAACCAAGATGCTTTTGTCTGGTTAGCTTCCAAAACATGGATTTAATCACACCATTATTTCCAAATATGTCTGTTGATCTCACTCTTTAGGAAAGTAGGATGAGTTTTCCTGGATGGACTTAAATGCATCTCTTATGGAAAAAAATTTTTAACAGGGTTTTAGCCAGTAGCTGTGTCCAAAATTCCCCAGGATGCTCTCATTACAGCAAAGAAAAACCCCAAGGTATCAGTATTAAACCAAAAATGAAAAGAGAAGTGATATATTCACAGCTCCTGAGAAGCTTAAAAAGCAGGGAACCAAAACCAGCAGCTGAGAGAAATCAACAGCCTATGGTACCGGGGGCGTAAGCCATATTTTTCTGACAGTTTCACGAGAGAGTGTGAGTCAAGGCAACAGCTGCCAGTCATTTTCCGAATGAGCAGGCATCTTCCCAGAGCTCAGACACATCACAGAGGTTTAATGCAATCTTCAGGAGGCATTTTGGACCAGTGCTGGAACACAACCTGTGCAAAGCAGCACCTTGATTCATTACCTCCCCACGCTGGGCTTAGAAATTGCACGTGCTGAGCTCTCTTTGGCTCAGATTGAAGTAACAGTGGGAACATTTTAGCCTGTGAGAGAACATGAATTTGGCAATTAAAACCAAGCCAGCTTGTTTTGACCTCTGCATAACCCCAGTTGTCATGATGAGGATGCTGTGGTTAGGGCCCATATCTACCCTGGGCTTGCTGAACTTGCTGGGCAGCATTATGTGTACGTGTTAGCTCGGCCCTGGATCATCTCAAGCTCTGTGAAATGTCAACTCAAAATAAAGCCATTCTGCTCATATCATTTCAATTTTTCAGCTCTTACTGTCCAAGGCTTTTCTAGGGGTGACTTCATCTCAGTGGCTGCTTCATTCAGCCAGATGTTGATGCCTGCAGCAACTGCACAGCTCACTCTGCCAGACTGCTCCCAGCATCACTGGAGCCCATCTCATTGACATCTTCCAGCACCAGCACAGAGTTGTCTCTCTGGGGTGAAAGAAAGATGGGGCCCAAGACACGTGTTGCTTTTGGTACCAACTTCAGTGTCATTGCTCTTGCAGGGCAAGGGACGTGTATGGGGTGGGATGGCCTGAGGGGGAATGGCATGAAAAGGGATGGGCGAAAGAGGTAAAGTTCAGCTCACTTTGGTGATAAGTGAACTGGTGTGATTGATACAGGAAAAAGGATAGGAAGCCATGGGGAATTTAAGGAAGAAAAGCCTGAAGAACAGATTTCTTTGCAATGTGGGAAGGCTGGCAGTAAGTCATAGTAACAGTAACTATGAAAGACTTGGCTATTTCAGTTCTGCTGACTGCTTTATTATGAACAGGCTGCTAGCACAGTCCATCTTAAGGCTGTAGAAGTACTTCCAATGTTTAAACCCCCATCTGAAGGCCAAGCAAGTCACAATGAACCAGCTGAGACTAAAATTTCCTGAGCTGGGGTTGTGCTTGAGGCTAAATTTGTTTGGAAACATTCAGCCAAAATTTTTTTCATCCCTTTCTAATGGCTGACATAGTTCTTAGAAATCCATTGTTTATCTGACCTTCCCCTAACCCGTTAGAAAAAGTTCTGGTGATATTTTCCTTTCTCAGTTTAATGCTTTGAAGCATTACACACAAAATTTGGCAGGAGGCAGCTTTCTGTTAGGAAGACACATTGCACCAGCTCTCTAAAACTGTGCTCAAACTTGGCTACGTTACAAGCACTTGAAAACCCAGTTTGCGTGCACTTGATAGAGCTCTCAGTTTTTCATCTAAAATTCCCCTGAGATGTCTGAGCAGAGCAGGTGGTGGTTGCTGCTGGCTGCCAGGGGCTGCTGAGGGCAAATGACAAGTGTGAAGCTGGTCTCTGCCATGCACCCCTTGCCCCTTCCAGCACCAAAATGGTCAGGGGGTGAAGCCATCTGAGTGAAGGCAAAACAGGCAAAAGAGAGATTTTGTGCTGAAAAAAGGAGGTGGAGGAAGGATTGAAAAAAAAAGTCTATGACTAGGTGGGAGACCATGTTTTCTGGGATTAGAAGGGGCCATCAAAGAGGAAAGGTTTCTGGGTTCTTCACCAGCCCCAGCCTGAAAGATGGACAGCCAGGGAATGAGAGCAGCGGGCTTCACACTAACCAATGTTGTTCCAAGAGGCTTTGCTCCTCCAGAATGAAAAATTGTTGAGGTTTGTGTCCATCTGCACCTGAGGTGTTAAGGGGAAAGCAGTGAGCCTGCTGGGATTTGGATGACAAATTTCTGAAAGCTCACAGAAATATCCATGCTATGTGACCAGTGCTTCCTGGCTGGCTCCAGGCTCGAAGCAAAGAGGGAGGGAAGGAAGAGTATTTCTTTGCCCATTGGAAGGGTTTCACCTCACCTGTGTGGAGAGAGGAGTATGTGATGCTGGGTGATTATTGAAACAGCAGGTTTCATTCACTAATCTGTGACCTCCATGTCCAGGGTGCCAAAGCTGTGATCCTGCAGGAGGACCTGCAGAAGCTGCTTGCAGCCTCAGCTGGGAGCTGGGCATGGGCCATGGACAGCTGTGTGTGGCACCTTCTAGACTTTTTCTCTCAGGTACCAACACCTAGAAGGTCATCTGCCTCCATTGGTGGCACCTCAGAGGGATGCTCTGGGTACAAATGACTGCCTGCTCCTCACCCATGCAGGCACTGATGACCACTGTGGAACAGCCCATCTAAACCACCTTTATGTGCAGGGTGTGAACAGTAGGTGGCAAAATAGACTTTGAAGACAAATGCTGTAATTAAAACCAGACTAGTAAGTGATCATCACCTATTGTGTGCACTGAATAAAGGGAGGGCCCTTCAAAAAGGAAATATAGCATATAATTATAATTAAATATGATCTTATGGATAATCTGGACAAAAGGGCTCAACTAAAATTGCCTTAAAAAAAAGGCAACTCCTGCATTATCTTACTTCTAGATGTTTTGTTTTGCAATATTAATAGTTTTTTTTTTCCTTCAAGCTGCCTTTCTGTTTGTATTTCAGTGTCTTCAGTCAAAGAATAGTGATGTCTGCATGCAACTCCTGTAATTTCACTTAGCTCTTCTCTAGATTGACTGTGCACAGTCAAAGACATGAACCCAGCACAGCAGGGTAGCAGCTAGCTAAAATTAATATGTATGGATTTGGAGAGTTTTTTCCCTGACTTGAAAATTGCTCAAAATATTACTTTATTGAAAAGAAATACAAATTAACATCTTTCATTCTTCAGAAGAATAATTACCCTTTTCTCTTTCTCTCTGTCAAAAAGAGATTTGTTGTCTATTGTTTCTTTGCTGGCTTTGAAAACTGTTCTTTGGAAATTACAAAACTGTAACACTTGTTCCAGTCCTTTGCAGGACTGGCAGTCCATGCTACTAGCCAAAAGTGAAGGAGCTGTCAAGTTTGCAGGAAAGGATCATTTACCAAGTGACCTTTTGGAAAGATGCCAGTTGAGAAGTCAGTGTCAGTGTAGGTTTTCTTTTCCTTAAGCTGATGCATTTCTCAGGTTGCAACTTTGTCACTTTATGTCAAGGCTGAGCCACAGGAACCAGAGTAGCTACAGAGTTCCTATTCTGGTGGCCTTCCAGGGTGATGTTCATTAAAATTTAATCCACTTCCTGAATTCTGATCAACCATTCTTGTTAGAGCCCACAAGTGAATGATGAGAGTCTGAAAGCCCTTGGCTCTAGCCAAGGTAAGCAAAATTGAAAGGACCTAAGTGGATATTTTTCAGCTGAAGTTCATAAAGGTCGAGCTCAAAATAAAGTGAAACAGGCAAGGTGACTTCCTTTTACTGGTGGGATGATCAGGAAATGTCCACTGACATTCTTGGGACCACATTTCCCATCTTTTCACTGTCATCTGAGTGCATGGGTCATGAAAGTCAACATGGGAGGAAGCCCTTGATCACTTTATATCATTCAACCATCTCCTGCTCATGCAAGCCCACTGAGTAGGGAACTTTTTCAGCTCTGTCTCCTGAGACCTCACACTAGAGCTGTTTGAAATGTGGTGGGTACTCAAAAGCCAACAAACTCCCAGGCTACTCTGCAAACAGACTTCAGCTCTGGTAGCTCTCCCAGGCTGGACTTGCCAAGAGTGCTCTCTGTCCCGTTATCAGCCCCACTATAGATACCTAAGGGATGTCACTAGTGATCATCCACCCTTTGGGATCCTGCCAAGGAGATCCCTGGATGAAGTGAAACCTGTTCTCTGGCAGGTAAGGGCATTACTGCTGCTTGTACTGCTGATTTCTTGCAGAATTTAGTATTTCATAGTTTCCTGGTTGCTGCAGGCAAACATACCCTTGACCATCATACCCCGAACCAATTCTTCCTATTTTGTGAACAGCAAACCCAGCACAGCATCTCCTGCAGTTGTCTCATCACTCACCTGTGCCATGAAGCTGTCTTGAGCACGCTCAAGAAACCACCCAGATTGTGCCTGACAGTGCAGCCCTTCAGTTAAAGCACAACTGTGAGTTGGTCCTAAGGCTGTGACTGTGTGGGATGGCTCCATTGATTTTCTCTCCTTTATCAAGAAGTCTGTAGTGAGTGCCTGGCACAACACTGCCCATGGAGCTCTGCCACCTTCTCCTCGTCCACAGGCACTCAGCTGGCCCATCACCTCTCCCATGGCCACTCTTCTGGGCACTCCAAGCACACAGCCACTCCTCACTGTCTCCAGCCTGTCCTTCCTGAAGACACTGTGCCCATTGTGGCAGCTCTCCAGGCATGTGAACTACCCTGTAACTCAAAAGAAATCACAATTCTGCAGTTGTGTGGGAGCTGGTAATTCCCCCTGTTGTTTCCAATTCCACATGTTTGTTTAAAACTACTTGAGACAAACCCTGAACCCTGAGTCATGATGCTTTCAAAACAGGATCCTGCTATGGAGACTCCAGCAAGCTAACTTCAGTACACAGATAATGAGCCCTGAGGTGCCTCCCCTCCCAGGGGAAAGGGCATTTTGAGGCCCTGGTTGCACACCAGCACTGCTTGCACAGCATTTGCAGGTGCATCGTTTTGCAGCCTGAGCTCTCCATCACTACTGCACTGTTCCATTAAGGGATTTTCCTCTGATCACACTGAGATCACAGATCAAGCTGTGATGGGTTTAGTGCTTCTTTTTATCTAGAGCTGACTGTCCTAAGAGCAAGGTTTATTGATCTCCGATGGCGGAGATGCCAGGAGCACACAGCTGTGCTGCTTTAAGAAATACTTTGACTAACTCCATAATTGTATTGGCATTACTGCTACCCCAAAGGCTGGATATTTGAGGCACCTTGTAATATATGTGATTGTAGCTGGGCTGTGTTCTACAAAAGCCACGGCCATTGTGCTGAATGACATTTGGAGTTTGATAAAAATTTTTAATCCTAGAAACATAAATTATTTTTTAAATCTCAGGTGACTGTTTTAAGCCAATTTCTGTAATAAGTGCCTTCTGTACAGGAATGTTTGATCTAACCTGAGCTTTCTCAAGTTCCAATGGAACCTATCTTTAGCCTGCAAACAGAAACCTGTATGATCTGTGTTTAGGAGTTGCTTCTCCTTGACTTGCCTGTACTAACAAGAAGGTGACATACATTTAACAAACTCTATCCAAATCACTCCATGAGAATGCAGCAAGACTGGTTGCTTGTCAACTTCTCCTTTTCTGTGGGAGAAGGCACACAGACACCCAGGGCTCACCCCGCCCTGCCCCACTGAGAGCATTACTAGCACCAGTCCCCACTTTCCAGCACTGACACAGAGGCCTCTGAGCTCGGGCTTTGGAGGAAAAACAGGAGGAGGAGGAGGGATGACCCTCGTCACCACTCCCCTAAGGCTGAACGGAGCAGAGGAGGAGCTTATAGTTAGAGCCAAGTTTCACAATAAAAGACCAACAAGTGCACGGAGAGAGGAATTGCAGAAAAAGACATTGTGGGGAAGAGGAGAAAGGGACAGCTGTCCGGGCAAGAAAGTGGGAGAGAGGAGAAGAGAAAAGGCAAAAGGAGGCAGCAACAGTCTTGGGTCAAAAAGAGGAAGATCAAGGAGTAGACAGGCTACAAAATGGCACTGCTTCTGGGGCTGGGGTCCCAGCTGTCACCCCTCTGGAGCAACATCGCTATACTGGGAGTTTTTCTTACCGTGTTTACTTTACTGCTTGACTTCATGAAGCGCAGGAAGAAGTGGAGCAATTACCCACCAGGCCCAGCATCACTGCCGTTCATCGGGACCATGTTCTCCATTGACTTCCACAACCCTCACCACTCCTTCAGCCAGGTGAGTGGCAGCCCCTGCTGTGAAACACTCCACATACAATCCACCGTGGGGTCACACCCTGCAATCAGCTGCAGATACAGAGCACAGAGAATAGGAATTTTGTTTCTCTTGAAGTTGCTAGATGGAGCTTAAATACTGACTAGCAAAAAAGATAAAAGAATGTAAAAGTATGCACACAGGATGCTCACAGGATGATAAACATTGCTGGAAACAGTGGATAAACAGATAATGAGGAATGTAGTGAGGGTTTTGACAAGTTATGTAACAAGAAGCAACAGCACACGATCAAAGAAAAAGTTCAAGGAAAGGTAATATTGAATACCTGTAATACTGAAGCACTCAGTGAGTCTGACTCCCAGAGATACCTTTAGATGACCCTCTAGGACCATAAAAGGACTTTCCAGTAGGNCACACAGGATGCTCACAGGATGATAAACATTGCTGGAAACAGTGGATAAACAGATAATGAGGAATGTAGTGAGGGTTTTGACAAGTTATGTAACAAGAAGCAACAGCACATGATCAAAGAAAAAGTTCAAGGAAAGGTAATATTGAATACCTGTAATACTGAAGCACTCAGTGAGTCTGACTCCCAGAGATACCTTTAGATGACCCTCTAGGACCATAAAAGGACTTTCCAGTAGGAGGCAGATGCATGCAGGTAAGTTCTAAGAGAAATTATGTTTATGTAATAGCTGGGAGGCACACTGCAATGAAGATGTATGATCAGGATGGAATAAATACCCTGTTGTAAAGTTTCAGGACATACATTCTGTTAGAGTAGCCCAGTGCTACAATAAGGAATGCCTGCTTTCCAATACTTTAAATTATGCTAGAAAGTTTCTTTTTGGCCGATTTCAGTATCAGTACCCTTGCACAAAGCTGAAGGGCAGTGCCCTTTCCAAAGTCCAGGATGATACAAGTCACGGCCTAAAGACACTGACCTGGCCTGCACAGATAAAGAGATAATCATACACCAGCACTTCCCAACCTCTGTCTCCCCATCTCTGTATGAGTTCAGTGGGAGACACTGCTGTGCCCCCAATGATAGGTGCTGCTGTAGAACTGGCTACCGACCTAACGTGGGCAGGCTTGGGGCAAAGGAGCAGGGGGATGTACTAACAAGGGAAGGCAACAAGTATCTGTGGGCTGGGAATGTGGCTGCAGGAATGGCAGGCTTCCCTGTGAGTTTCTGAAGCATGCCTGCAGGCATGTGACAGTTTCAGTTAAAGAGATCAGCTCCTGGGATTTGCCCCAGCAGCAATGCCCAAAATCTCAGTAGCGTTCCTATTCAAAGTCAGGGCTTAGCTTTTCTCAAAGGGAAAGCACAGCACAGCTTGCAGCAGATAAACCACGGGGGTTTTGTGCTTCAGCTTGCAAACTCGAAAGGCCTTTTTTCTAGGACAGCACTGTTCAGCTGTCTGTCCAAAACCTGCCAAGTGGAGAAGCTAAATATAGCATTTGTATTATTTGCTTGCATGTAGTCCAAAAGCTTACCATTTTCAAATCATATCATGTCAGGGTCATGCTAACCACAATCTTGACCAGTAATCATTTTTAATGACGTATTTCTAGTGCCAGTGAAGTGCTAATTCCCTTTTCAACCCTACTACAAATACAGTATTAAGTGCTTCAATTAGTTGCAATGCTGCAGTGCAGAAATGAAGAATCTTAGCTTTTAAACAAACAAACAAAAAAAACGAACAAAAAGAAAAAGAAAACTGTGAGACATTGTTACCATTGCACTATCTTCAAGCAACATACTTCTGAGCTTTGTTCAGTGTTCCTGACTAGCAGGTGAGCTTTGACCTGCCTTCCCAGGAGTCTGTGTCCCGTTAAAGGGCTTGTCTACCTGGAGAAGACTTTGCTCCACGGCCAGCTCCCATGGTGAGTGTATGGCTGACAGGATTACCTGTGCTGCTGTCCTGATTCAGCATAATGTGGCTCACAGATCACAGCAGATGTAGGGGGTGTGCCAGTTACCTGTCACACTAGATGTGTACACTCCTTTTAGGGAGAAAGTTGACCTGAAACTCCAGTGTGGAATTGCCTTTTCCAACCATGTTTCTGGAAACCTGGCTCTAGGTAGATCTTTAGGTATAAATGCATCTTCAAATAAAAATTACATATCACCTTATTATCAAGATTTTCTTCAGCAGAAGTAGACTAACCCAAAACTTTCTTAGTCTTTCAGATCAAAATAAACAGAAACATTAGGAAATAATTCCTTACTGATCATGCAATCTTTGAAAATCCCCAAAAAAGTTCTTGACAAAATAAAAAGTACTTGCACGACGTTCACGACAACAGTTTGGCCAGGGTAGGTGTATTCTAAATTTTTCCACTTACAGGACATTGATTCCTGCTATAGCTGCTGCTTGGCACTGTTCTGAGCTGTTTCACTGCAAAGATAAAGGTCAAAGATCAGGTGAAGATCTCAGAATAAAAGTACCTCAAAGATCACTAAATAGTAAGGGCCCTAAAGAAGGAAATGGTGATCTTTCTGATGTTACACTCAGCTCATTTTCAGGGACATGCTTTTTTCTCTTGGCAGCTTCAGAAGAAGTTTGGAAACATCTTCAGTCTCCAGAACTGCTGGACCAACCTGGTGGTGCTGAATGGGTATAAAACAGTGAAGGAAGCCCTGGTCCACAAGTCGGAGGACTTTTCTGACCGGCCGTACTTCCCAGTCTATGAACATGTGGGCTATGGAAAGGATTCAGAAGGCAAGTCCCATGGCCATGGCCATGCCTTGATGGCATGAGGAGGATTGGGTAGAGGCAAGGTTTTCTCAGTACAGTGCACCTTCTCTGTCCCCCTGGTCAGCCTCCTCGTATGTCTGGCACCCTTTGGTGGTGACAAATTCGGATTTGCTGAAATGGGGGCTCTCCTCAGTGGTTGTAGTACAGCTCCAGCAAGCACACACCTCTTCAGCTGTGTAAGGACACTGTCAGTGGTACAACTTTCCTGACAGCTCCCAACACCCACAGATTAGTGCTTATGGTGCTCATGTAAGACAAAATGCTTATGTAAAATGTTACAGGTCAGTTGTGAAAAAATCTGGTGACTTTGATTCAAGGCAGAGTATTATCCAGCATCCTGCCCACATCACATCCTCAGCTCCTGTGTGGTGACAGTTCACACAAGCTGTGGGAACAATGCTGAATGGTTTGGAGGGGTGATTCCTTTAGCCTTAGCAGCCCTTGTTGCTCCCATTGAATCCCCCCTGCACCTTTGCCAGCCATGCACAGGCATTAGAAGGTGCAGTAATCCATTTCAGAATTGTTGTGTGAACAAGCTGCACAAGGTCAGAGTGTTTCATCTATCCAGACCTGTACCTCCAGGCTCACAATTGCTGTTCTCTAGCAAAACTCACTTGATGTACAAGTCAGATATTTGACATTTCTTGCTCATCCACAATTCCAGGGATTGTTGTAGCAAGATACGGTCACGTCTGGAAGGAGCTAAGGAGATTCACACTCTCTACGCTGAGGAACTTTGGGATGGGAAAGAAATCCTTGGAGGAGCGAGTGGTGGAGGAAGCTGGATTTCTTTGTTCTGCAATCAAGTCTGAAGAAGGTTTGTGACATCTGCAAGGATGGGGAAATCACAGAAAAAGGCAGTACAGTGATGCAGAGAGAAGTAATACTACAGCCACTCTTGTTTGCATGCAGTGCTCTCTTCCCATGCAAATGCAGTGTTTCTAGTCTGTGTGCATTCCTTGGAGCCACTTTTACTTTACACACTGGGGCTATCCACTTGAAACAGTAAACAAATAGGAAATTAGAAATAGAGAGGTAAAATAGAATTAGTCCCAGAGCTCAGTAACTCTAACTTTATGAACTTTAGTGGAACATATTGATATTATCACATGCAATAAAAGTGCAGCTGAGAGTTCACAGCCTATCATTCAGAGAGAACAGTGTTACCTGTCAAGTCAAGAACAACCCTGCAACTCAGTTTATCTTGAGAGTTCTCTTCTTTAAACATAGATCAGCCAAATATTAGTAAGAATGAGATGATGTTCACTTCCTACTGTGATGCTTTGAGTGGTTTGGGGGCTTTTTCTTCTGGTGGCATCAAGGTGGCATTTGTGTGTTCTGATTGCTGACAGATGAGGTCCAACAGCTTGGTGTTGCTGAGCTTCATGGCTTGGTGTCCATTTCCATTTTCAGGTAAACCTTTTGATATACATGTTCTTGTAAATAATGCTGTCTGCAACATGATCTGCACCATTGTCTTTGGAGAGCGTTTCAGCTACGGTGATGAGACATTCAATAAGCTGTCACAGTTGTTTCAGAAGTTCCTGGATGAAGAAAATGGATTCCTAGCTCAGGTAAACCACAGACTGTAAGAAGCTGCCCTCTATTGCTTGAGAGAATTGTGTTTTCATAATTTTTCTTTTTTGCATCATGTAATACCTTCTCTCTCTCTCTCTCTCTCTCTCTGGTTCTCACACCCCAGCTTCTTAATGTGGTGCCCATTTTGGTGCGCATCCCTGGAGTGCCACAGAAAGTCTTTCAAGCACAAAAGGAGTTCATGGACTTCATAGATGTGCTCATAGATAAGCATATGAAGACCTGGGACCCTGCTCACACCCGAGATCTCACTGATGTGTTTTTAAAGGAAATGGAGAAGGTAGGGTAACAGTAGCAGACCCTCTGGGGTCAGGAGTAGTTTCTTTGCCTGTTCAAGTTTGTGAAGCTGACTTTCCTCATAGAGCTGTATCAAACCTCTTACCAAGTAATCCTACCTTTTCATTCCACATTGTTTCTTGAGAAGAAAGGTGTTCTTCATGCCATAACGTCTTGTATTGTCTTAAAACACTATTACCTGCTGATGTTCCTGTTTCCATTTTCTACCTTCACATTTCCTTCAGAATCTAGCAACTTCCTTCCTTCCAGCCTTCGAAGGCTTTTAAAAGGCAATGATTGTAAATTCACTAATAGTCCTAAGTTTGCACCAGTGAATAAGTCAACATTGCAAGATTTTGTGTAGTGTCAGTGCCTCAAAGACTGATGCCTCAAAATCAGTTATGAAACTGGAGCACCACACTGGCTGTTTGGTGTCATTGCCCTGTCCATAGCCTGTCTGTAAACCAAGTTATTACTTGAAACAACAGTGTCTCCTTTGGGATGTACATTCTTGAATTTCTTGCTAAGAACTAGTTAGCTAGATATCAGAGGAAGGCCTAAATCTGAACTTCACTGAACTGAAAAGGAGTCTTTCCTTGAATTCAGTCAGGCACAAAGTCGGTATAAAATCAAAGGTATCTGGGTCAGCCCATCCATCTACCATATGTTTCTGCACATGGATTCACTAAATTTCAAGTGCCAGATGAGCGATATTAGCAAATTCTGCTTGCAAATCACTTCCACCATCCAAGTCCTCAGGCTGGACTGCTGCTGTGCATGACAAACTCTGCCATGCTGTGGGTGTCAGGCACCTCCAGCCCATGCATTGCCTCCCCCAGCTCGCACGGGCAGAGCAACATGACCCACGTTACTCTGCACTGAGTCGTACAGCTTGGGGCTGGATGTGAGCCTGACCATGCTGCCTCTTGTCACATCTCTCTGCTGTTCACTAAGATCACCTGATGGGCCAATCTGATAAATCCCTCTCCTGAGTTAACTTTGGTCAAATCAGTCCCAAACTCTCTTGTCTGAGATCTTTTATTGGAGTAACAGCTGAGTCTTAAATGCATTATTAATTGCTATCCATATTACAACAGCATCTAAATATACAGGCTAACTCAACAGAAGCTAGTCCCTAGGAAAGGGAAGTATAAAGAGGATTAGAAAAGACAAGCAGATGAACTCATGCAGAGAGCTTGTCATATCTCATATGCTAACAAATTTGAGCTCAATTAGCATTTGGATGAGAGACCAGTTTTGCTGAAAGTGGTGTTGCAGACTTAATAGGCAGCAATAATACCCTGATCCTTTTTTTTTTTTTTTCAATTG
>VZRX01015085.1:13146-23222 GCA_013398075.1 Notiomystis cincta
TTTTTTTTTTTTTCAATTGTAAGAAAATATCAGGGTAGGAGCAGCGAGAATTTGTAATGCATAGCTAGAGATAACCCCCTTCAAATAATGCTAATTTTGCATTTGCCACATCAATGCAACCTCCTCTCTACTCTGTGGCTTTTATCATCTGATCAAACCTGAACAACTGTGTTCCACCTCCTCTGGGTGAAGATGTTACAGTGAGTGGCAAGGGCCTGCTGTCTGAGCTGTGAGCACAAGGCATTTACTTTTGTCCTGAAGGCAGGGGTAGCATTCTTCTCTGAGTGTATTGGAGGTGGTTGATGACCTTCAAATACAGGAGGTAACAGGGTTACAAAGTCCATCAGTCATGCTCAGACTGTTGCCTGTGCTGTGCTCTATTCTCCTAATAAAAAACAGGAACACATGCCAAAAAATGGAAGTAGTGCTTCTCAGTACTTGTCTGGACAGTGGTCCTCCTGCCCAGCAAATACCCCAGCTCCAATCACCCACTCTTTTGCTCTCCACAGGGTAAGGCAGCTGAAGAGAATGGTTTCCACTATAAAAACCTTCGTCTGGTGACCGCAGACTTGTTTACAGCTGGCTCTGAGACCACCTCCACCACTCTCCGGTGGGCATTGCTGTATATGCTTCTCCACCCAGAAATACAGAGTAAGTCAGAAATTTACTTACAGTTACTTACTCTTCCCTTCAAGATTCATTTTTCCATAAGGAGGCTGAACATCTCTCCATGGATTTCGCAATGAGGAACAGCTTTGTTGATTGTTGGTCTAGCAGAAACCAGGAGAACTTCCCAAACAGCTGTTCTGGCAGGGGGGAAGCCATGATGAAAAGACTGGAGTTGGAAGGGCAAGTTTGCCCTCTCCTTCATTTTGAGGGCTTCACCTGGGGACTGGCAGTGGTCAGTGTACCCTCTTCCAGATGTTGATTGGTTTAAATTCTCTAATGCTGCTGGCCCAGGTAGCCTTCAAGCTGCACAGAGGAGGGGTAAGGTAGCATGTCAAGTGGCAAGGCCTTTATTAAAGATGCTGTGAGCAGAGAACAATTAAGACACCAATCAGCTGAAAAATGCCTTCCCATCTGGTTTCTGTTTCTGTCTCTAACTGCTTGTCCTGTTCTCACACAGTGCCTACAGTCTCACGCAGCCAGTCTTGTACCAGCCTCTTCTGGTTATCGAAAGGTCCCTAATTCCTTATCTGTTCTGATTTCAGGGAAGGTCCAGGCAGAGATTGATAAGGTGATTGGCAGAGAGAGGCCCCCCACCATGAAGGACCAAGCAAGCATGCCTTACACTAACGCTGTGATCCATGAAGTGCAGCGCTATGGGGATATCGCTCCTGTTGGGCTGCCTCACAGGACGTACCGGGACACCGAACTGCAAGGCTTCTTTATTCCCAAGGTGACTGTGACCAGATAAGCAATACAGCATCTTTTCCTTGTGCAGATGCCAGCCATGGGGTGGGGATGATCCCATCCAACCCTGCAGTACTGCACTTCCAGCCCAGATTACAGTCACTGCTGAGCACTAAAACAGGACATCTTGAAATGCTAAATTCAGGCAGATGGTCATATTTCTACTCTTACTGTATGGGAATGCAACTGCAGTGGCAGCTCAGTGCAAAGGTTTCCCTTCCTCTTGATGAGCTGTGATATTCAATGCCTGTCCAAAGAAGCCTAACAGGCTCTCTGGAGGCATTCAGCACCAGCTCACTGGCTTTCCTGAGATGGTACTAGTTAAATTCTAACCTCTGAAGCTACTCAAATGCCATTGATATTCAGACCAGTTCCACTGTGACAAGCAGCTGGCCTAGGAGCATGGCAGAATTCAAGCCTGGGATATTTTTGTAATTTTTTTGTAGCCATGTGGTATCTCCTCTGGTTGAGAACCTTGACATGTGGAACAGGAAAGCTTTGTGATTTTCCATGGTCCCTGCGAAAGTTGGGCTTTGAAGTCTGTCAGTCAGCTTTTTCTCTGCAGCTATAAAACAAGTCCAGGAGGATCTGAGAAGCAGAGGCTGTTTCCACTGTGTAACCGTGAAATTGGCATTTGCATGCAACAGCCTTTGTAAGGATACAAACTGCAGAAGTTCAGATGCTCCAGAGTGTAGGGCAGGCACCATATGCCATTGGAAAAGGGCCCTGCTTTACCTCTGCTTCAAATAAGAGGCAGAAGTGGAAATGGGTGCCTTATGCTGGAGCACCAAACAATGGTTGCTATTAGATGGGAGACATGGACTAAAGAGGGACCAGCACTGTTCCATTGTGCCAAGATAATGCTGCTGTTCTCACCCAAGTTGTTTCCTCTTGGAGTGCAGGGGACAACAGTCATCACCAACTTGTCTTCTGTGCTGAAGGATGAGACAGTCTGGGAGAAACCAAACGAGTTTTACCCCGAACACTTCCTGGATGCCAACGGGCAGTTTGTGAAACCAGAGGCCTTCCTGCCCTTCTCAGCAGGTAAATCGGAGGGGAGGATCCAGCTGCAAGTCAGAAGCACAGCAGGAGGGTGATCTGCTCTCCTTGCTTGATTCCAGAGTCGCTTGCTGCCCTCTTTGACAAACACTCCCTATTCCCTCTCCTGCAGGTCGCCGTGCCTGTCCGGGAGAACAGCTGGCCAGGATGGAGCTCTTCCTTTTCTTTACCACTCTCCTGCAGAAGTTCACTTTTGTGCTTCCTGAGGACCAGCCCAGGCCACGGGAGGACGGTCACTTTGCACTCACCAACTCCCCACACCCATACCTGCTGCGAGCTCTCCCAAGATGAGTGCACACCGCTCGCCTTTCGCTCGCAGACCACCACCCACCCACACCCTGCCAGAAACACCGAAGGATCATGCCAGGTTCAGCCCAAGTCTGTGCAGAAGGCCACATCTGTGTAAAGTAAGATCTAGGCCAATATCTTGTTGAGCTTATTTTTAGTTGTTCTTGAATCAGACGAGAGAGCTTCAGCTCCAGCAACAAGGTGACAGTAAAATGTAGTGTCAGAGTGGTGCTCCTGGAAAATCTTACTAAGACATACATGCCCCCTTCATTCCTCCCTGTTCATTACATAATCCTGTATGTTGAACAAATATTGTATTGTCTTAATTTATAGCCTCAAAGAAAGTAAGTTTTAATCCTGACAACTCTTATGTCACGCTATGCCTCCAGTAGGAGTAAATACCAAGGAGTACATAAATAATCCATATGATGTCTCAGCCACAGAAGGTCATTTGTGAAATACAGAAATTCCAATAAACACATTTAAAGAGAAATCCTGGTGTTTGGATTTACTGTCTCCTCTAATTAAAACTATTTTGGTTTTGTCATTACATAAAGTCAGCTCTTGGGCAGGTTTGGAACTCACAACGGGATGGAGTTTACTGTTTGAAACTGTATGGGCATAGATTTCAGAGTTACATTTCTCTTTCTTCCTGCAATATTCCTGACAAATTGTTTTGCAAGATGTAAAGATATGTCGATGTTTAAATTAGCAGTAGCTTCTTACCACATCTGAAAAGACAATAGCACAAAGGAGCTCCTATGTATAACCACCACTAAAAAAAAAAGAATTTAAATCAAGTGCTCATGTGCACTAGTAATTTTGTGTAATAGTAATTTTGGAAGCTATGAAAGCCATTGAATTATGCAAATACTTATTAACATAATTAAGATTTGTACTTCAGCAGGAACTGCACATTTATGCTTTTCATCTACAAAATAACTTGAAAGAATAAAAGCGATGTGAAATCTTCTTTCTCGCCCCTCCTCTTTGTGGTTGCCTCAGTCCTGCTGTGCTCCTGCCTCAGATACTCACCTGAGATTTCTCTCCTCACACCCAGCAGCACACCTGCATCTTTCAAGATCACTGCGGTGTTACTTTTCTGGTCTCTCCGATGACACTGAACTGGATACGTTCGGGTTTATACCGGCCAGCATATACTTAAGTGTGTTTAAAGAGAACTTAACCTCAGAGAGGGTGCCGGCACTCGTGTATTTGCATAAAACGTGGGTATAGGTAGAGCAGGGACTGCATTTCTAGCATGCAGGAGCGCACTGCGAGACAGTCCAGCTGCACGAGGGAACACCAGGCGGCTGCGGCGTTCCAGGGGCAAAGGGAAAGAAGGGAAGGAACGGATCGTCCCAAACCACGGCCCCAGCCCTGCCCTGAGGGAGGAGCGGCCTCTGAGGGCGGGGCGGACCCGGCGGCCTCAGGAGGCGGGGCCCAGCACGGGCCCGCCCACCAGCTGCTCCACCCCGTGATGCGGCGGTGATTGGCGTTCCGTTCGACCAATCGGGTGGGAGGTGCGGCCCGGAGGGCTGGAGTGGCAGCTCAGCCGGCCAATAGGAGAGGTCGCCGTGCCCTGCGCGCTCCCGCAGGCGGCGGGGAAGGTGGCGGCGGCAAGATGGCGGTGGCGGGCAAGGGGGTGGTGTCGGCCGCCGTGAAGCCGATCTTCAGCCGGGACCTGGGCGAGGCGAAGCGGCGCGTCAGGGAGCTGTACCGCGCCTGGTACCGCGAGGTGCCCAACACGGGTGGGTGAGGGACGCGCGGCCTGCCGCGCGGGCTCAAGGTCGGAACGGCCTCTGTGACATTGGTGAAGCCGGCGGGCATCGCATGAAGGAGTGACAGGGTCGCGATTTGCGGGGTCGAGTTGCACGTTTTCGCTGGAACAAGCGCAGAGCGACGTGGGTGACCGCAGTAGGTGTTGTGTTTCTCTTAGTGCACCTGTACCAGCTGGACATCACGGTGAAGCAGGGGCGTAACAAGGTGCGGGAGATGTTCATGAAGAATGCGCACGTTACGGATCCACGCGTGATAGACATGCTGGTTATTAAGGTACAGAGAGCTGCTCGGAGTTGTTGAGGCTGCAGAGAATGTGGATGATTGGTGGGTGGGTGGTGTGATGGAGGAGAGGGACAGCTTTGTACCAGCCTATGGAGTAGTTGTCTCTTGCAGTTGGACTGGTTTATCTGTGTCAGCAAACCTGTTGATAAGGGATGAGGCTGCTACAGCAAGTGTATGTCAAGCAAAGAGGCAGTTAAAATACTAAATTCTTTTTTTTGCTTGCTTGCTGCTAGGTTTTTAACAACAGCAATCAAAGAAAGGGGAAAATAGGGGTTGCTCAGTAGTGTACTATTAAAAATGAATCTTCGACCTTCTGCAGTACTTCCTTGGTTTGGAAAATGGTTTTCTTCACTGATTCTGAAACACATACGATGTCAGTACTTGGTGGGAGGCTGGTTTTGGGTGGCAGAACACTCCAACTCTGTAACACATCTGGTGGTGTTACAGGCCCGAGAGACCTGTGTGCTGCACAGCAATAATCAGCACAGCGGGCTTCAGAATGTGTCTGAGCAACACTAACTGACCTCTGCACTTCTAATGCGTTAGAAGGCTTCCAGCCAAGGACTGCCATGCTCACCTGCTTTGTTTCTTGCGTTTCAAGACAATTACTCTGTCCTTACATGATGAAAAACTCTGGAAACAGAATCCTAGATAGTAGGGTAGGTGACAATTCCAGGCAGTCTCATTTTGCTCTGTGCTATCATCCTACAAAACCAGTGCAAAAGAATGGAACTGTGAAGAAGTTGTGTGTCTCAGTGGCCGTGGTACTGGTGCAAAGCACTTGGCAGCAACTTGTTAATTTTACAGCTAAAGTGTTGCTGTTCACCCAAATTCAGCAGAGGTGCTTGAAAGTTAGGAATGTTGTGTAGAATTTTATGGGAGGTATGGGAGGTGTCAGGAGAGAAACAAAGCAGGTTTTAAGAAGGGGACAGAGTCTCTTGCCTCATTCACAGGGCTGCAGAGAAATCAACTTAAGTCCCAAGGCAGGAGGAGTCTGTTTGTGTCACAGTGCAGGTGGTGTGTGCAGGCTGTAGGAGTGCAGATCTTTGCAGATACTTTTTTCTGAGGTGTTTTGAAGTGCATTCAGGTAACTTTCACAGTGCTGTGTGACTTGGGCTCTGCCTGAGACCTAGTCTAAGATTCCTTTGTGTGTGTGCAGGGGAAGATGGAGCTTCAGGAAACCATTCACGTCTGGAAGCAGAGGACTCACATCATGAGGTACTTCCACGAGACGGAAACCCCGCAACCCAAAGACTTTCTGTCCAAATTCTATGCGGGCCACAATCCCTGAGAAACTGACTCTGTGTCTTCCTGTCTTACAGTACAAATAAAGTTCTATACAGTAGAAAAAAAAATCTATACAGTGAGATTCTCTAGCATCTTAGGAGCCTAAAGACCAGATGAATCCAGAGCATGTGCAGGTGACTGTGATCTGTTTGAGGTGCAGTAATTTCCTACTTTTGCCAATGTTTATTTCCAGTGGATGCCATTTATCCCATCACTTGCCTTGGGGTGTCTGCTGAATAACCACAACACAGCTGACTGTGGGGCTTTGTGCTTAGCCTGCAGCCCCATCTGTGTTAGTTCTGTGAGGAAAAGGGCAGGCCTTCAGAAAAGCCACTGTACTCAGAAATATTCTTGTGCTTGAGGCTCATCTGTATTCATGCAGTGTCTTGCAGTGTCATGCTGTGAGTTTGTTAACCTCGTGGTTTTTATTGGACATCAGTCTTCTGAGTTCCTCACAGAGAATATATAAAATCCAGCAGGCAAATAAATCCTTGTGCATTAAAAAACCAGCAGAGTTAATTTCTCTGCTGTAAAATGAAATTACCTGGGAAAAGGGGGGTTTGTACTGTTTTCTAGAATAGGAATGCTCTGTAAAAGCTTCTGAAGCCTAGCAGGAGATGGTGTCCTACCATCACCTCATCCACTGAATCAGGAATTACAAGTTCCCTTTTGAGAGGGATAAGGAGAATTTATTCGTTCACCAGACAGAACAGAACAGGTTTCCAGCAGGTGACTTGGTGCTGGAGCTCCCCCAGATGTAACCAGCACTGCATGTCTGCAGTGCACTCAAACTTCTTTTTATCCAGCCTAAATAAACTTCTTTTTATCCTGTAAATACTGGGGCTTTCTTCCCCCTATGAGGACTGTAACACAGCACTCCTCAGGGATGTGTACAAAGGTACCTTGGAGTTCCAGGGCTAGCATGTTTTTAAGGACAGGGTTGACAAAGTCAGGAGGGGCCCAGGAGGGACTGGGATAAAGCAGTGAAAAGGATTTTGGCAGCAGATAAACAGGAACAGATAAACTGGAACAACCACTTCTTAGGTGGCTTTGGGGAAAGAGGGGGCAACTCAGATACCAAGTGATTCAGAACCTGACAGCTGCCTTCAGCTACAGCTCTTGGGGTTACTCAGGTTACAGGCTCCCTTTTCTCTCAGCAGCCATGTCGGAAAGTTACTGAGCAAACGTTAAAAGCTGTGCCAAAGAACAAGGGAACAAATGTGGCTATTGGAAGTATACACTGTTCCAAATTGAACAGCAACACCAATAAGGAAGGAGGAAGTGGGCAGTCAGGAGGCCAGATCTAGTGACCAGAAACCATGAGACACTGGGGCAATGCTGGCTTAAGAAAAATAAGTAATTGACCAACTTCTCAAGGTTTTATTTTGAGACCTTGGTCTCATGTGACCAAGGATACTCTTCCTGTGCCATAACAGCAGAGAAGACCTTTTAAGTTTATTATACAATGATTTAAATGTTAAATAGTAAACACTTCTATGAAGAGAGGAGTTGAAGTTCTACACAGTTAAAAAACCAAATATATTAGGGCTCTTTCAGAAGGAAGTACTGATCTACCTAGGAAATACCAGATACCTGGAGCCAGGGTTCATTCACCACTTGTGATCTCAACCTTTTACCAAAGCCACTCAAAGTTTTATCTCTGTATTTAATCTTCAGTGAGGTGAAGTTAATGACACAGTCCCAGTTGTGGAAGCACAGTGCTATGGTTGATGTGCACTCCATTCTTTAACGGGGCTGTGTTGTGGGGCTGCTCCTTCCCCTAGGATTCCCTGTGTCCTGTAGATCAGTGCTGAGTTACTGAAAGGACTCAAAATTGAGAAAATACCTATGAGGAACAGGCATACAGAGGTAGAAAGGTTAAGACAGAAATGCTGGGACGCAGACAAATAATGTATAAAAACACAAGACCAAAGTTGTACATGTCAATCTCTTGATCTTTAATTGTTTCCCATGTTGCTAATTAAAGGCATCCCAAGCAGTCTGTGACGAGGTGAGAGTGTGTGTACAAGGATGCAGGGCCTATCAAGCATTTCCTTCCACCCTGATCTACAGATCTCCAGCACACAGAGATGTGCAGGACACTCACTGGCAAAAGGGGATACAAAGCCCCCTGTCCCATTTAGGAAGGCCAAAACACAGGTGACAGATGCTGGAACCATTGTTTTGTCAATGGCTTTCTCCCTTCTGTTCTTCTGTTCCAGTGCTGCAAACAGAAAAACAAGCTGTTACAGATACACTACTGAGCTGCAGTCTGTATCCTCCCAAAACTACACAAGGTGGGGTTTACATAGAGGGAGTTTCCAACAGGCCAGTGCAGTCTTTACAATATTTTCAGTCTTAGTTTCCAGCATGCTGGAAAACCCCTTTTCAACTGGAATACATCCACCAAACTGATTATAAAGCCACACTCTTTTCACTACTTCTCTTAAACAGTTTCTTTGTTCTATAAAGAATCAAATACACCCAAACTCAAATCTTTACAAAGCCAAACAGAATAGCATAAAATGGTAAAAAGTGTAGCATATAAAGGTGCAGATAAAGGTGAATTGTTTCCACTCTTCCCTTCTGCAATCTGTCTGAATGGTCCAACTACTCCAGAGATCAGTGTTGTAACACCCACCAGACAGTTTGGTCTGATGTGTTCTGGAATTCTCTTAAACTGTTCACCTGTATCAGAATTTCAGACAATGAGTGATTCTGTTTTTAAAGAGTCATTCTGTGAGTTAGGAGAAGACTTTTAAAAGGTAAACAATAGAACAAAATCATGGGATTGTTTAGGTTGGAAAAGATCTTCAAATTTATTGAGTCCCATTTGTTAACCCAGTACTGCCAAGTCCACTGCTAAACCACGTCCTTAAGTGTCTCATCTACACCTCATTTAAATACTGCCAAGGTGTGGGACTCCATCACTTCCCTGCCTAGTCTGCTTCAATGCTGGACAACCCTTTCCCTGAAGAAATGTTTCCTAATACCCAATCTAAACCTCCCCTGGCACAACCTGAGGCTATTTACTCTTGTCCTCTTGTATGTTACTTGGGAAAAGAGACTGAACTCTATCTGGCTGCAGCCTCCTTTCAGGTAGTTGTAGAGAGTGGTAACTTCTCCCCTGAGCCTTCTTTTAGCCAAGCTAAACAGCCCCAGCTCCCTCAGCCACTCCTCATAACACGTGTGTGCTTCAGACCCTCACCAGCTCTGTCACTTCTTTGCATGTGTAATGCAACCTAAAACACCCTCAGTTTTTCCACTAAGAAGTGCATGGTGTGGAGATGGCACAGATACCGATCTGGCCTACTCTGGTACAAAACGAAAAAGCCCATAGCCAAAGGCAAATTCGTGTCCTTGTGGCTTTAAGCTGTTGCTGGCTGTATTTCCTTGTCTGAGATTCTCCTCCCCGCCCCAAGCCAAACGGGAAGCACAAATAATTAGATTGCTGGTGTAATAAATGCCATACCCTTTAATCATCGTCATCGTCATCCTCTGGGACAAAGATATCGTGTTCTTCGAGTAAGGCTGCGAAATTCTTACTGATCTGAGTCCCGACATACAGGAAAGGGATCACGACGCTGAACACCCTGAGGAGGCCGAAGGGCGTCTGCAAGGAGTCGATTGTACAAAGTGGATATTTAAATCCAAGCACTGAACCGGCGCACGGAGGGCTCGGGAAGCGGCGGGAAGAAGGCTCTGCCGTCCCTAGAGCCGCACCGCGCTTTATTATAGCACTGGAGTAATACAAACACTCCCGCACCAGCGAGCGGGAGCCCGGGGCAGGGAACACCCGCGGCTCAGGGAGGGGAAGGCGGTCGCCGGTGACAAAGTGCGGTGTGTAGGCAGGCGCTGATGTCCCCTCGCTGCCTCGCCCGGGGGGTCGCGGGGGACACCGGCCGGGCCAGCGCCGCCCGCCCGGGGGGACGCGGGGGACACCGGCCGGGCCAGCCCTGCCCGCC
>VZRX01015085.1:29989-45231 GCA_013398075.1 Notiomystis cincta
CGTGGGCGGCCGGTCAGGTGATGCGGACGGCATCATGTGAGCGGGGCCGGGCCGGGGCCCCGAGAGTCGCTCTGTGCTGCGGCCGCAGCGATGGGGACGGTGGTACTGAGCGGGCTGGCCCTGGCCCTGGCGCTGGCGCTGCCCTCCGTGGCCCTGGAGAACGGGGTGGCACGCACTCCCCCCATGGGCTGGATGTCCTGGGAGAGGTTTCGCTGCAACGTGGACTGCAAGGCGGATCTCCGCAACTGCATCAGGTCTGCGGGTGGAACTCGGTCGGGTCGAACTTCAGGGCCGGGATGGTTCTGGCACCCAGGATAGTCCGCATCCCTGGGACACCGGGGTGGGTGATGCATGGGAGGCGGGAGGCTCAGACGCCCTGGTGCTGGGACGGAGAGCCCCCAGAACTGAAGGATGTGGCCAGGCTTTTCAGGCTGTCGGGGAAATGCTTCCCCCTCCGTGAGGTCAACAAACCCGGACAGGGTTTAAATGGGAGCGCTGGAGACCTTCCTATGGACCAGCCCAGCCCTCCAGAGCCCCCAGTTAACACCCTCTGCCTGCCTCACCTGGTGAGGCACAAGGGTTGCAGGGTCTCAGCCTGCCATGTCCCCTCAATCCACAGCGAGCAGCTCTTCTTCGAGATGGCAGACCGGCTGGCAGAGGATGGCTGGAGGGAGCTGGGCTACAAGTACGTGAACATTGATGACTGCTGGTCTGCCAAGCAGCGGGATGCAGCAGGACAGCTGGTTCCCGACCCCAAAAGGTTTCCCAGCGGAATTAAGGCTCTGGCTGACTATGTGAGTGCCTGCTGGGGGCCACTGGGGATCTCTATCCTTATGCCAGTATGGTGGGAGAGCTGGGAAGGAATAGAGGACCCTGTTACCTGGGAGACACCTTGGATCCCTTCGTTTGCTCCTTGCAGCTCTCCTCTCCTCACAGGTCCATGCCAGGGGCCTGAAGCTGGGCATTTACGGTGACCTGGGCATCTTCACCTGTGGGGGCTACCCAGGCACCATGCTGGAACATGTGAAGCAGGATGCCCAGACCTTTGCAGCATGGGGTGTGGACATGCTGAAGCTGGATGGGTGCTACTCGTCCGCAGAGGAGCAGGCAAAGGGTAAAAGTTCACCAGCCTCTGGCATTCCTCATCCTGCTGCTTGGGCTGGGGCAGCTGGCCCTCTGCAGAAACACTCGGCCAGCCAGTTCTTCCCTTGTGTCTCCTATTGCAACTGTTCAGAAAAGAGGTGGGAGTTTGTGTGCCCTGGAGCTGGTGTAGGGAAGGAAGCCAGGCTAGCCTGGTGTTCCCCTTGCTGGGTGAGCTGGGACAAAGGGTGCTACTGGGACATGGGCTGCTACCAGCCACCCCCTTCACTGGTTGTCATCTTCTTTCCCTAAGGATACCCAGAAATGTCAAGGGCCTTGAACGCCACAGGCCGCCCCATTGTCTACTCCTGCAGCTGGCCAGCATATCAGGGCGGTCTTCCCCCCAAGGTGAGGGTTTTCCCATTTGTTGGCAGGTTCCTGTGTTCCCTGTGGCCTGGAGGAGCTCTTGCTGGAGCACCAGGAGCAGGGTGTTACACCCCACTTATTTCTGCACCCCTGGATGGTGCTGCAGGTCCCAGAGGGAATGTGGCCTTCCTGCCAGGCATCTGGGGACACTTGTGGGTCCCAAATGGCTAGGTGATGGGAGTTTGTGGGAAGAGGGCTCTGAGGTGTATGGTCTCCACCCCACTCAGATGGCGTGGTCTTCTTGTGAAACAATCCTGTCTGGTTTCAGTGCTTAGGATAATCCTCCTAGTATATGTTTCTTGAGAGTTGACTGCACTCAGGTATTTCACTTTCTGCTGAAATGAATGAGCTGCTCTCATTCTTGCAGCTGATAGCTTATCATATTTCCCCATGGCCGCTACGGTTGTTTTGCCAGACATCCTATCGTACTGGGACGCACCCAAACATAGCGGGATATGACTCTGTCCTGCCTCCTTACCCTTCCCTTCTCGCCCTTCTCCAGATTCCTCTGCCTTTCACACACTTTCTGGACAGTGCAGCTCTCAAAACTTCAACAGTGCTGCCCCTGCTCCCCCACCTTGCAGACCAGTTCCTGTTTTCCCTCCTGCCTGACACTGTTCTCCTTGTCAGGTGAACTACACCATCCTGGCAGAGATCTGCAACCTGTGGCGTAACTATGATGACATCCAGGACTCTTGGGAGAGTGTCCTTTCCATTGTGGACTGGTTCTTCACAAACCAGGACGTGCTGCAGCCGGCAGCTGGCCCCGGTCACTGGAACGACCCGGACATGGTGCGGCTGGGGGATGGGTGCTTTGACCCTGTCTGGGGGTGAGGATCTCCAGGGATCCCCTTCTAGGGGCAGGGCAAAGGAAGAGCTCCAGGAGCAGGAGCCCTGTTGCTGCAGAGGCAAAGCTGGTGTTGCCCTTGGCTAAGCTGTGGGAAAATCCCGTGGCTGCAATGAACCCTTCACCGCTTGAGTTTACCTGTCAGCTTCTCCAGGTGTTCTTGTCCTTCCCTGCACAGCCTGAGGGCAAACAGTGGTGAAACAAAGGGTGTTAATGAGTGCATTTGAATGTATGTTGCCAGCAGGGATGAGCTCTCCCAGTGGCTGTTGTGGCAGTGGTGGACTACTTAAAGGGAAGTAAGTGAGTGTGAGGTTTCCCTTGGGAATTCCCCCCCAGCAGGAAGCCGCATCACCAAGGGTGACAAGTGGACAAGTTTGTAACCTTTTTCTGCCTCTTCCATCTTTCCACCATCTCCTCTCCAGCTCATCATTGGAAACTTCGGCCTTAGCTATGAGCAGTCACGCTCCCAGATGGCTTTGTGGACCGTGATGGCAGCTCCTCTCCTCATGTCCACGGACCTCCGCACCATCTGCCCCCGAGCCAAGGAGATCCTGCAGAACCGCCTGATGATCCAGATCAACCAGGACCCCCTGGGAATCCAGGGTCGCAGGATTGTCAAGGTTAGGGGGAAAGAGATGCATTTGGGAGAACAGACAGAATAGCAGAGAGCATCAAATTGAGGGAGAGGGAAGCAATGCTGAGAAACAACAGCAGAAAAGCTGTGGGAGTTGTGGGAGGCTGTACACAGCAGGCCCCACAGGGCAAAGTCAGAAGTCACACTGCTCCTAGCAACTCTGCCTCACCCACCTGTCCCCCCTCCTAGGAGAAATCCCAAATCGAGGTGTTCCTGCGCCCACTGTCCCGGGCTGCCAGTGCCCTGGTGTTCTTCAGCCGGAGGACAGATATGCCCTTCCGCTACACCACCAGCCTGGCCAAGCTCCACTTCCCGGAGGATGCTGTGTATGAGGTGAGCCCGCTGACACGCTGCATAGCAGGGCAGTCCCATGGCACATGGATCCCCCTCCTCCCAGATCTCAAAGGATTTTGGGGGGCTGAGAAGGAGTACTCTCACTCCATGCCTCTGGGATGAAGGGCAGCTGCGCACTGGGTCACTCTCCTGTTGCCCACTGCCGTGCCCTGTCCCGCTCTGCCACGTCAGTGAGCACAGCTGGACCCCAAGATGAAAGGTCTGTGCAAATGCTGGTAGCTCCATCTCTCTCTTTCAGGTACAAGACGTGTATGTTGGGAAGATCATCGGGGCCCTAAAGACAGCAGACAACTTCTCAGTCGTTATTAACCCCTCGGGGGTGGTAATGTGGTATCTCCGTCCCATGGCACTGCCAGTACAGCCCTGGCATATTGGCAGACAGCAAGCCCCTGGCGAGGGTTTCCACCCAGCCTTTCTGTGACAGGGCCCAGCAATGGGGTGTGGACCAGTGCCAGGGTGAGCTGTGAGACCCCTGGGCACGTGGCTTTTCACTGCACAAGTGCCTTTTGCTGGTGACCATCCCCTGGTACCAGCTTGATGATGTCTGCTCGGTCTGCGTAAATCAGGAATTCTTGTTGCCCACTGCCTAAGGGTGTGCAGAGCATAATGCCACGGTGATTGCAAAGCCTTTTGAGAGCCTCCTGTGGAAGATGAGCTACAAGTAGAGTCCAGCCACTACTGAAGTTTGTCAGCTCTGACACCTGAGAACTTCGCTGCTTTGAGCTGGGTACTACTGACTGCTGCAGGGGCTGTTTGAACTACACCTGTAGAAAGGCTTTGGGTGCTTTAGTATCTCCTAGGGCTTTGACATCCCCTTCTCCCTTTTCCCCCACTTCCCAAGTGTGTGATGGCGTTAATCTCAAGGATCAGACTTGGTCACCTTCCTTCTTTTGCTATAATCAGCTTGGTTTAGAATAAGGAGCTGTCAATAGGGTTGCATCCCTCCCACGTATCCCCACCAGGACCAAGAGCTCTTGGAGGCCTAAGAGTCCTGTGCAATGAGGCTTTGCTTGCAGGCCTGATCCTGCTGCCATGATCCTAAAGGCCAGCACCACTGCAACCTTGCATGCTACCATTGTATTAAAGCCCCTCTGGTAGAAGTTTACAGCAGGGCAGAGCAAAAATCTCCATGAGCCATAGCACATTGTGTAGGAGTGCTGGCAGGAAGATGCTGATACTCAGCTGAGGTGGTCTTTTAGGTTGGGAGATGGTCACAGGTGCCTCCATGCTGAAAGTTGCATCCTTCTTGCTCTAGAAGGAAATTCCTGCTAAAAGGAGGATCAGATCCTACTACAGCAAGCTGAAGACTCAGGGTTTGTCACAAAAAGCTTCTCCCAAGGGCCCCTACATCCACAGCTCTATCCTGAGGAGGAGCCTGCACTAAGAAACTGGAAGTGAGCTTCGAAATAGACTCTAAGGCCCTCAACTGCTTCACCTTCATACAGCAGGCTACGTGTGGAGGAGTTCTAGGTGACACAACATTAAGCCTCCAACTGGGGAAATCACATTTTAGATTAGGGGAAAAAAAGTTCTCTTTCTATTCAGCTGTGGGAGGGTTCCTGGTTATCTTCCCACTCTGGCTCCTGTAGGACCAAATGGTTGATTCCGGCTCCTTCTGGAAACTTTCTCTTGGTGCAGAGTCAAGATAATGAACACAACTCTTGCAGTTCAAATAAGGAAGGACTTGCTAACAAAAAAAGGAGCTGGCTTTGTTCTTGGGGAGTGATTGAGGTAAATTGATTGAAATAAAGGGAAGCAGACGACTCTGTCTCATGTTTTAGTGTTGCTAGCTAGAGCTGCTTGGTTAATGCAGGATTACAGGGTCATTACCTCAAAACAGGAACAACTGTGCTAGGAAATACAACTGATTTCCTGTCAGAAACTGGACTGATGCAGAGTAAGAAATGGCTTTCCAGTAGTTACATCATGTTCAGCAGGGCAGCAGCATTCCATGACACAAGGGGAAAAAGATTTTACAGTCCATAGAAAAGTGCCATTATCCTTATCATATATTTATTTTTCTATTGCTGGAAAGAATTGCTGGTGAGGAGTTTCTTTTAAAGACTTTAAAGGCCTTCCCTCTGGTGTAATGTACATAGAAGAGGTGCTATGAATGCAGCTGTAGTCAGTAGCACTGTGGTGACATGGCACCCACTAAATGCAGTGATGGGACATGAACATGTGCCAGTTCTGGATACCTGGGCATAGCCTCAGGCACCAGCCAGCCTTCCATCCTTCCCAGGCAACAAGGGCATAAGCCTCACCTTCTCCACTCCCCCCAGTTAGGTGATTCCAGGTCCAGCTTAGCCACACACCAGGGAGAGACAAGTACTGACCCACCGGTGACCCAAAGGTCACTACAGCAGTAGTGGTTGTAGTTCATTCCAGCCCTTCTTTGCAGAATGCAAGAATTAAGGTCAACACAACACACACACAACACTGAACTGTCAGATAAAGGTATCAACACTCCTGTATTAAAGTGCAATTCAAAAAGTTTCAAACATTCATGGTTGTTTGTTTTTTTAAATACAGAGTCGTTAGAATATCTCTTAACTCAGAAAAAGTGTTTATAGATAAGGAAACTTACTTCCCCCCCTACATGGAACTGCTTCAGGAGTCCATACTTTTAAGTTGTGCAAACCTGACTTGCAGAAGAGCCCTGCCATACAGGGAAGTAAGAGGGAAAACACTCCTTCCCCCTCCTTATGAAGGTAGGGAGGTTATAGGAAGAAGTACAATCACCCTAATATGTAAAAGATCACGAGGGTCCCCACTAGACTAGAGACTCTCTTCAGAGCAGATTGAATGGAACTATCTCCTAAGGAAAAAGGAAAGGTTGTGGCTGAGCAGCCAGAGTCTCTGCAAGAGAGCCAAGTATTAGTAACTCCCACCCAGACAGCAATTCCCAGCCTAGGGCACTGCACCTGTAAGCAACCAGCTCTGGGATTACAGTGCCCACCTGCCCACACAGCTCACACAGCCTGGCTCCAGCAGCTGAAGGAAAAGATGAAGGGCAGTTTTCCCCTGTGGAGGTAGCACACAGCACAAGTTTGCTCAGCAGAGGGAGCCAGGGCTGCAGGACTTGTCTCCTGACAAGGCCAGTGCCAGGTCATCTTCTAATGTAACATGTTTTGCTCCAAGGCAGGCAGCCTCCTGTGCAGCGCTTGACTCCGTTACACTCGAGGAGTGGCCGCCTGACACAAGATCGTTGCACAGATATGGGGCTTGCTTGGACAAGGAAAGGAAGACTGATCCTCAGGCCTGCCAGTCTAGGAGCTCACTGCCCTGAGGCACACTTTGTTTGCTTCTCTACTCAATGGCTACAAAGACTTGTACAAAGATTGGAGCCCTTGCCCTTCCCTCTTTCGTAGCCAAATGCTTCAGCATCTCTTGGACTACATTTCCCAAGGTCATCACCACTCAACTGTTAGTCCAGGATGCCACACACTTCCAGCACAATACAGGATTTCCAAAGTCCCATCTCACACTGAATTGTCCTAGAATTTAAGGAAATGTAACACCTTTCTAGGGCACCCGAAGATCTGTGCAGGGAACCTCATGGCTCTCTACACCTTTCCTCCTGGATAGTGCTTCAGAACTCAAAAGTCTGGCATTCCAAGTTGTTTTACTCCAACAAGATCCCAGAGCCTTCATATTTTAGTCCTAGATTAGTCATGTGATATGGTTTAATAAGAAGTCCATCTCTCTCCTCCCCTGCCAATGGCAGGGCAAAAGGTTAGTCCTTTGACCCCAAGAGATAAAGCAAGTAAGTAGGAAAGTGCTGTTGTCCTGCCTTGTGTTGCCACTGACTTTATGTTTAAGGAGGGCAGGTGCTCAGCTGCCCAGGACTATATCTATTGTAGAGAAACAGAGATCTAGAGATATGCTAACTTGAGGGGTACTAACAGCCAAGTTGTCTTCAGGGAGAGAGAATGTGGGAGGCTGGCTGCAATTTCCTTCTGTTAGTTGTTCTTCTTATCCTCAGGAGGTGCATAAGGAGGTGGCTGATCCTGGAAGGAGATACAGTAGAGTCAACAACTATGCTTGTTTTATAATAGCTCTTTCCAGGCATCCCCAGGCTTGGCTCACCAGAAATGAGTGCCCTGCAGTGAGCTACAGACAGAACCAAGTTCTATGGTTTAAGCTGTCATTTCATCACACCATTCCTCTCTGGTATCAGTTATGCTCCATGATACATGCTGTCTCCATAACGTTTCTAGGAAAAGTCCCCTCAAAACCAGGTAACAAATGGTCGACTGCAAATGGACCATTTAATCTGTTTTAACTGCCATCCTCCCTTCCCTTCCCTTCCAGGGCTTTGTGCCTGTTGAAGGTCACAGCTCTGACCCAGCAGACAGCAAACTCTGGGCAGAGCCAAGCAAGGCAGTGAAGGGCACAGCCAGACTGTCATGTACCAGGATGGAGGCTACAGACAACCCACGGGCTGCCAGTGACTGAACAATAAGAGACCTCCCTGTCTCCATGCAGCCCAGAAAGAAAACGAAACAGAAATCCACACGCTCTCATCCTTAAGTAACCTTCTTTAACTTCCTCATTTTCTTTAACTCTCCTCATTTTCAGGCCCAATGGATGCAGAGAGCTCTGTTTTCTCTGTGCCCATGCAAGTCTGTTATGCCTTTAGGAGTAAGACAGGTAGTAAATGGCTGTTACTAAATCAATCTAAGGCCCTCCTCCTTTCCTGACTGAAAATTTAACCAGCCTTCTTCATGGGATCAACATCCACACCTCCCTGCCAGAAAAACACATGCTTTCTGTGCATGTTCAACATGAAGGTACACTAGACTTTGCTAGGAAAGCAAAGCACCATCTCTGCTAGTGACAGAGGAGAGAGTGGGCACATGAAGACCAGCCATGGTACTCACCATGGGCATGTACACGTTGTGTGGGTTCGCAGGGTTGTAATATGCACTGGAAGCAGCTTCCATAGCCTTACTGCCTCCTGGAAAGGAGGGAAAAGAAGCCACCTTAAATATCTGAGGCAGTGGCCCTAGCCCAGAGCCTTTTCCCCAGCCACAGCTCTTCCAAGGAGGCAATAAAGACCCAAGGAGCCAAGAGGAACTGCAACAAGCTGCGTTAGAATTCAGAGCAGCTCAGGAAACTGGCTAGGGCTGAGCACGAGCTGTGCAGTGCAGGGCTGAGCAGCTCCCTACAGAAGACTCTGAGCTCTTGCAACAACAGCTTCTCCACCCCACACTGTACCCAGGCCACCCTCAGCCCCAGCCCCCAGGCACCCTTTTGCACCCAGACCCTGGCAATCACCTAGTCCCATTTACCTGGCATTCCTGGGCTCACCCAGGCTGGGGGAGCTGAGGGGGCCGAGGATCCTGCAGGAGGTGCCCCAGAGTAGGGCGGTGGAGGTGACAGGTACATGGGGTTCATGTTTGGAAGTGGTGGGTAAATACCTGAAAAAGACAACACCAGGCTGATGCTCTGGACCACAGACCATGGGGCAGAGGGGAGAGAGCTCACAGGCCCGACAGCACATTAGCTGTGGACAAGAGCAGTGGCAAGGGAAGCTCTCCAGGCCTGGCAGGGATGCAGACAGCAGGGATTTGATAATTTGCTAAAGCCTGTCCTGTCAGCAGGTGATAATTCCAATTCCAATTATTCCAGCAGGCCATAATAATACCAAGCAGCAGCACAATTTGCAAACCACATTTTCATGCAGCTAAAACTACAGCGACACATGGGTGTGATCAACAGCACGGGACAGATTTTTGCAAGGACCAGGATCCTTGATGGACACAAAGCTACAGCAACCCTCACCATACCAGTGTCATTTCTTTACAGCTACTACGAGACACAGCCATCCCTCCACAGCTTCCCCACCTGGAGCCGGGGCACAGGGATATCCCATGGGCTGTGGAGCAGGTCCGTAGGCACTCACAGGCGGCGGTGCAAAGGGGTAAGGCCCGTTTGGCGGCGGGGGGGCAGCGTAGCCCCCTGGCGCAGGAGGGGAGGGGCCATATCCTCCGGGAACAGGGGTGTATCCATAGCCAGGGCTCTGCAGTGGAACGCCACTGGAAGCTGAGGAACACGTGGTTAGTAAGACAGACATCTTTTCTTTAAGCTTTTAAAGTGTACAGAGTAAGATGAAAATAGTCCTGTTCCCTTTATCTAGATCCACTGTATAGTCCTGGCACAGTCCTGTGCCTGAAAAGCCTTAGTCACAGGATGCTAAAGGAAACCACCTGCAAATATACAACCTCACAGGTCCCAGTCCCACCACAGAGCTCCCACTGCTTGAAGGAAAGACCACTCTAAAGGAAGTAGCAGTACAGTGCTTTTTGGTTTTTTTTTTTTTAACTTTCTTTCTGAAAAAAAGTACATTTTAAAACACACATTTCCTTAAAAAGAAAACTGTATCAGAAAAAAAGGCACTTGTTCCACCATTTGAAAACTTTTAAAAGAAATTATTTTTTGAAACCTATTTTTTCCCTCTCCAAATGTGCATGTTAGATTTCCCCATCTTACTGCACTATTATAGAACTGAGCTGAGGGGAGGTAAATGAAGCCGTTTTTCACCATCACATATTTCAAATTTCTTTCAGAGAAATAAGGTTCTGTGCAAAAAGGTGGTCCACCTCAGAAGCCCAAACCCCAGAATATTCTGACTGCACAAAGCACTAAAATGAAACAAAGGAAAAGGATTTGAAGGGAAACCAAAGGTTCCCCTGGAAAGAGAAAAAATACTTTGCTGTGGAAGAGGCCATAGGGTACCCCTCTTCCCATGAAGTTCAGAAGGAGCACAATTTGCTTACTAGCTCAGCCAACCACAGGGGAACCACAGGACCTGAAAATCCCTTACCACTAGAAGCAGCTTTGAACATCAGCTGTCCAAACTCAATGGCTCCTCCGCTGTTGAAAGTCAGTTTAAATGTCCCCTGCCCTTCCCAGCCACCTAGGAGAGAGAGAGAGAATTAGAATGCAGGCAGACTATCAGCCTCCTCAGTACCAGCCAAGACAGCAAAACTGTTTATATTTCAATTCTTTTCTCCTTCTTTATTTCAAAACTATTACCAGGGAGAAAGAGTCATGGCACTGCTATCAGATGTCCCCCAAAACAGCAACTCAAGAGGATCAGGAATTTATTTTTTTACCCTTTAGAAGCTATAGTCATGCAGAAGCAGCCTGCTCTAGATAGAAAGTTGTTTTGTTCTTTCCTGAAAGCTATAATGGAACCTAATAATGAACAGTGTACAGATGGAACATTTATTTCACTGAGGATATTAATTGAAAGCCCTCAGATGAAGTTTTATTGATATCCTCAGTGAACTACAGATCAGGATCTGCAACTCAAGCTAGGATTTAAATCAAATCCAACATCTTTAATCTCACTGAAACACAGAAGCTCAGAAAGATTATTAAATTCTGAGGTATAATAGCAATTTTTCAGAAAAAAATTCAAGAAGGCAATGTCTGGCAAGGTAAATAAGAGTGCTTTGTTTTGCTGGGGCTTTTTGTGATTTGGTAATTTTGGGGGGGAGATGCTTTGGGTTTTGGTGTTTTTAGCAAAAATATGTGTCATTTAAATGTAAGGTTTATCTCCCTTGTCTAACAATTACATTATATAATTATTATATTTTATATATATTATATTATATTATATTGTATAAAGAGAGATAGTCTCTTGGGGACAAAGTAGAAATAAAGTATAGAAATATAACAAAAGAGTCCATCATTGATAAAGTCATTCCTCTGGAGATTAACCTGTATAAAACCACTGTCTTAGTATGACTTCAGCCCAAGAAAGTCAATCCCCAGATGGACAATCCCCAGAGGACTCAGTCACTTTAAAACACTGTTACAAATAGAAAGCAAAAAAGCATTAACTCTCCAGAGGCCATGAAAACACACATAAGCTAATTCCAGGGCTGAAGTGGGAAGAAATTTGAACCAGAAGCCATGTTTCCAGTCCCTGTTTATCTTTTGCAATTCCCCATGTTTGGTCATAAACACCACTGTTAAATCTTACTACAGCTTCATGATCAAATTGGGATCAAAGCTAAATCAATGATGGACAGCAGACTCCCAGATCCATGCAAGGGGATGCTAACTTCCCAAAACCAAAAGCAGTTGCGAATTCTAATTCTATCAATGGTAGGGACTGGTGCCTTGGTCATTTACCCACCCTTCCAGGTCCAAGACAGGAGAAAAAGAAGCACATTGGGAGACTGAGTAAACACCACACACAGCAGGAGAGAAGTTACAGAATTAAACAAAAGCCATCCTGGGCAAATCCATTCCTGGCCTGGGGGCAGAAAGTAACACAGCAGCAGTGCCCAAAGTGCAGGAGAGGGGAGTCACCTCAGTGTGGACACACCAGCTACACCACCACAGCTACTCTGCCTTTCCTGTGCACATGAGCTGCTCTGCAAAAGAGGCCTTGTGACCCTCGGGAAGAGTTCAATCTACAAAACACAGGCACGTACCTCCAGCCTCAGCCTGGACCTGTCCTTTGATGTAATTGGCAGAGAAAACAGGCTGCTCGATCGAGCACCCCTTCACCAAGTAAAACGGCATCATGAAGGACTGCATAGGATCCTTGCCCTTGGACACAAAGATCATCTGCAAGAGAGCAGGGAACCCTTCAGGATTACTCAAACAGAGAGAGTGATTGTGGAGTTCTCATTGTATCAGCGTCCAAAGAGAGGGCAACTTAACCTCTGGTATGAGTATGCATTGAGTTATTTCACAGCTTTAATACTGGGGATCCCCAACAGATTTGATGGCACAGGGCTCACTCACCTGAAGCATTGTACATTCCAAAATAATAAACCACTTAAAACACACCTGCACATTTACAGAGTTTTGCTGTTCTGCTTTTTAAGCATAAGCTATGAGAGTTTGCAAAGGAAGTGTTATTGACTGACACATTATATGAAATATATTCTCTAGACAGTGATTTCCAGGACTGCATGTGCCTTTGTAGGTGATTGGGATTGTGACACAAGTATGAACTATCCCATTTCCACCTTTCCTTCTCCTACATATTGCTGCCAGTGGTTCTTTCCACAACAAAAATCTCTTCTTCTACCATCAACCTGGTGTCTGGTTTAAAGTTTCCAAGATCCCTTGAGAAAGCAGCAGCCCTGCTGGCATTAGACTTACCCTGTAAGGGGTGAGATACAGCATTCCTTTCTTGGTGCCTTTGAAGATTTCAGGCTTGCCTGTCACGTCACTGAAGGAGAGCTCCACATCTTTACACTGTTTGAGAACACTGCAGGAGGAAATCAGACAGACTGGAGAGACAAACTCGGCAACAGCTCTGACACACACCCTCTTCACACAGGGAGGGGAACAGCACAGCAAAACTCTGAATATTATCCCCAAGTCCTGCTGTGGGCCTGGCCATTTTGACTTTGAACAGAGAGGGATGATTTATGCAGAGTGGAAGAATTCATCCTCTCATCTGAGACAAGCCCTGCTCCTCCTTCATAAACAGCACCTTTACATAACAGGTGGTTTTCTGTCTCCAAAGCTGTCAGACTGAGGAATTCCACTCTGCACATGAAGACCCTCAGCCCAAAGATCAGGGCACAGAAAGGGATGAGGTGTCAGAAACCATCCCCTTGATGCCAAGGTGTGATCTCAGAGCAATCCTCCCTCCCCATTCCATGCTCAGATCGATTCCACCGCACTGGAAAACAGCGCTGCTGTAACACCACACCCACTGTGCAAACTGAGGAAGTGGCTGCACTGAAACCCTCCCTGCTGACCCTGCCTCACGTGACCGAAGGAAGTTTTTGTAGTAAACAGTTCCACGCTCAGGAACGAAACAACGAGCCAGCAGTGGCAGCAATAACGGTATTATCCTTGGATATCTGTGGGAACATTGGCAGGGTTTGCCAATGACATAAAGCCAGATCAGAACTCTGAACACTGCAGGGTCAGGGGTATGGAGGTGCACGAAAAATTAAATATATTTTCAGAAAAAAATTGAGAGCCATCTTGGGAAAGCATGTCACTGAGTCTACAGTGCAGACCTTAAACACATCACATAGCAAGAAAATCTGCAGACTAAACAAAAGAACCTTGGGGTGATAAACCTTCAGTGTGTTACAGAGGCAGAAGACTCAAGGTCTTTTATGGTTCAAGAGCATGGAAAACGAAGTGAAAAAACCCTAAACCAACACAGTCTGAACAGGCTGGATCTAAAATAATCCTGATGTATTCTGCTCAGCATGCTGTAAAAGTCAAATAAAGTCAGGAAACTGCAATTATTTGGGGAAGGCAGGAATCTGCAGGGCCACCATATGGAGAAACAACCAAACACCCTATAGTTTTAGGTTGTTTGCTCTTTAGGGAAGAGAAGAACACTGCAGATGTTTATGAAAAATGCAGCTACCTGAAGAATGATCAAAGTCTAGCTTTGATAAGAAAAAAACCTGACTTTCTACTGGGACATAGCTCATAGCTGAGCCAGATGCATATTCTCAGGCTGGCTGGGAGGGACAGACTTAGGAGACAGCAGAACTCTTTCTATTTCCAAAAGGAAAAGGGGAAACATTTATTTTAAGCTAAACACAACTAACTTTAATCAGAACACTCCTCAATCATGCCTGTAGCAGCATTCCACACCGTTTTCCCTCACTGGGAACAATGCCTCTGTGGCCACTGTAATGTTTAGTGCTTTGCAGCTACTCACCTAAGCAAACAAGTGCGGCCACCACCACAGAGAGTCATGAGGCTGCTGAACCGGTCTGCACCTGCATGCCTGTCCAGGGCTGTCACAGGGGGCTGTGCACCCTGTGAGGCCACACTGCCCTCACCTGTGACTGAGCAGCACCTCAGAGAAGGCAGTTTCATGATCTCAAGCTAATGTTAGGGGTTGGAAGGAATGTAAAAGATTACCTAGCCCCAACCTCCCTGCCATGGCCACCTTCCACTAGACCAGTCTGCTCAAGGCATTATCCAGCCCAGCTTTGAACACTGCCAAGGCTGGGGCATGCACAGCTCATCAGAGCAACCTGTTCCAGTGCCTCACCACCCTCACAATAAAGCATTTCCTGCTAATGTCTAGCCTAGGTTTCCCTCCTTTCAGCTCGTCCTGCAGCTCCTGATGAAGAGTCCTTCTGTGCCTTCCCTGTAGGTCCCATCAGATACTGGGAGGTTGCAATGAGGTCTCCACACAACCTTCTCTTCCCCAGGCTGAACAGCCCCAACATTCTCAGCTTCTCCTCACAGAGGAAGTGCTTTATTCCTCTTACCAACTTTGTGGCCTCCTCTGGACTTGCTCCAACAGTTTCATATCCTTCTTATGTTGGGGCCCCCCGAGCTGGATGCAGCATTCCAGGAGGGGTCACACCAGAGTGGAATACAGAAGCAGAAGCACCTCCCTTGACCTGCTGCCCACACTGCTTTTGGTGCAGCCCAGGATTCAAAGGACAGAGAAATCTCCTTTAAACCGGCATGAGCTGAACGTGTCAGAGGACCTTCCTGACTGATGTAGTAGGAGTCAGATCCAAACTCAACACTACACAAAGCACACTTCTGGAGTGCGATATTCCCATTGATCACCAGCCCCAAACCAACTCCTCTGATCCTTTTTTCTTCGATCCCTTACTGGGCCCCGGGTTTCCAGGATTTCTCTTGCCAGGATGCTGGAGCAGCGAACACGACCAAAGCGAAACCCCAGTGTGTTGAGCTGGCCCGTCAATCCCCGCTCGGGGCGAGGGGAGGCGTCGAACCCTGAACTCAAGTTCCTTCCTTATGAACTCAACTGATCCAGACTCCTACCTCAACTACTCTCTGCCTCTCTGCCGTCACTAAGCGACCTTAGAAAACCCCAGTTCCTTGGCTTTTACAGGCGATGGCAGCCTCAGTCTTTAGCCTGGACGCCCGCCGGAGCGGCTTTAAGGACAGCCGAGCTCCCGAGGC